>JADLZK010004608.1:0-139076 GCA_015847255.1 Hyparrhenia diplandra | reverse complement strand
TTGGCCGTAATGTCACCAATATCCATGTTCCTCATTGCATTCTCCAAGTTGGAACCACTCACATCATCAAGATTTTCAACTTCATTTTGAGAGCCTTGGGGTTTCATCAAATTCCACATCATGGACTTCTTCCAAGTTTGCACTACCCAAGTTCCATACTCTATATGCTTTTACTTGTGGTTGAATATCCAACTAAGAACCTTCACATTTCTTGTCAAATCCTGCCCAATCTTGTGCCTTTTTCTTTTGAGAATGTACCATTTACATCCAAAGACTCTAAAGTAACCAATGTTGGGCTTCCTTCCATTTAGCAACTCATATGGTGTCTTGCCAAGCATCCCATGACAATAGAGACGGTTGGTACACAAAGCCGTGTTGATTGCTTTCGCCCAAAAAGGAATGGCTAACATTGTACTACTCACAAGCATTGATCTTGCCATTTCAATCAAGGTTCTATTCTTTCCTTTCAACTACACCATATTGATTGAGGGAGTGTAGGTTGGTGAGAATTGATGTCCAATTCCAAGCTCATCACACAACTCTTTAATTTTTGTGTTCTTTGAATTCACTTCCATTGTCACTCCTAATCTTTCTTGATGGATGTCTCAAATTCATTTTTGAACCCTCTTGACAAATGTCTTGAAAAGCTCAAACACATCATTCTTGTCATGCAAAAGAACACCCATGTGTATCTAGTGTAGGCATCAACTATGACAAAACCATACTTATTGCCTCCAATACTAGAGTATGATGTTGGCCCAAACAAGTCCATGTGTAGCAACTCAAATGCCTTGCTTGTACTCATTGTGCTCTTGGTTGATGTGCATTGCCATGTTGTTTGCCATGGTTGACATCATTCTTAAACTTCACATCATTCAAGCCTCTAACCAAGTCATGCTTCATCAACTTGTTCAATTGTTTCATCCCAACATGACCAAGCCTTCTATGCCACAACCACCCTTTGCTAGCCTTTGAGAGTAAACATGTTGTCAACTTGGCTTTTCTTTTGAGTTGAAGTCAACAAGGTAGAGATCACCATATTCTAAATCCTTTGAAGATCATGTTTGCACCATCACCACAAACCACTTCAACTTCTTGATCAGTGAATATGCATTTGTACCCATGGTCACAAAAGTTGAGAAAACAATAGGTTGTAATCAAGATGATCAACTAGCAACACCTTTTGACAAGCTTTTCTCTTGAGTGATAGCAATCTTGCCTAGCCCCCAACACATTGCCTTTCATTTGTCATTGCCAAATGTGATTGACTCATATTCATCAATGCCCCTTGATACTAATAGTCTTGAACATATGAGAATCCCCGGTCATGTGCGTTGAGTGCACCCACTATCCATTATCAATGCTCTCCTCCCAAGACGTAATCGACCTACAAAATAAGATCAATTCTTCTTAGGTACCCAATGTTGTTTGGTCCTTCAAGGTTAGTCACCAAGGCCTTTGGTACCCAAATGGCTTTTTCTTTGAGCCCATCCATGGTGTACATATAGCACGAACACCATTGTTCAAGCATATATGAATCATCGGAAAGAGACATTGGTCCTCTTGTTCATGCACTTTTGCTCTATGACCAACTTGCTTGCAAAGCTTTTGCAATAGCTACCATTGCTCTTCACAAAATGAGTCTTGTGAGTCACATAGGTGCCTTGCCTTTTCTTAGGGATATGTTTTTTCCCTCCTTGTATAAGGATGCCCCCTTTGGCTACCCAAGCACATATATGCAAAGCGTCCTCACCACCATAAGCCTTAGCTAAGGTGTGATTGAGTTCCTTTAGTTTCCTTTTTAAACAAGCATTCTCATGAATAAGCATAGGTTGTCATTATTTCACTAGAGATGGATATGCTAGTGATAGAGCTAGTGGAGGTTCACACTTGGGGGTTGATTCATCAACAAAGACATCACACATGATGCTTTGCATTGTATGTATCAATATTCTCAACAACTAAGTACAACTTGTGCTCATCAAGTAGAGAGGAATGAGTTTCTAACTTAGAATGAGTTTTCAAGCTTCTTATGGTCTTCCTTTTTTAATTTCATAAAGATGCTCAAGCTCATCAAGTTCTTGTTTAAGGCTCTTTTGTTTCCTATGCAAAGCCCTTGCATTCCTTTCTACTTTGCTTGAACATGACAACTCACTCATCAAACATGCTTTGCAACCCTCCCTAGTTTGAGTTGGTTCTCATCATCACTATCACTATCATCATCATCATCTTTAGTGATAGATTGTACCTGCTGGCCTTAGCCATTGCTGCTTACGCCACGCATCTAGATCCGCAGTTGCCATCTTTAAATACCGCTGTAGCACTTCACCCTATGGTGCTGCGGTATCGATTTTACACAAGGACTGCCGCTACAGCTGTGCTTTGCCTATGTCAACCTAAGGCAAGTGTGTTTGTTTTCTAAGAGTAGCCAGGTATCTATATAGGCTAAGTTTTCCGTGCAAAGGGATTTCAAAGTTTGTTGTCTACTCTACCGCACCGCCAACGCCAACCGCGAAGTCCCAAGAATTAGCTTCCACGCATTGTACCAACGGGGGCTTTGCGGATCTGACAAGGCTTGTCACGCACTGTGTCAGCTTACCCCTCAACCGTGGATGCACCAAGTAGTAGGTGAACGCTAGTCCAAACACCATGTTTGCACTATTGGTCACGCTTTGATGTTGGCCAAGGTTCCCCTTCGTCAAAGAGTTCCTTCACCAAGAACTAACGCTCTTTAACGAGACAATCTACCAATCCCGCAAGTCTACAAATGCCAAGAAATATACGGTAAGGAAATTAAGTAGTTTAGTAAGATAAATCACAAGACTCCTTACCAAAGTGTAAGTAGCTTTGCAGAGGTACAAGCTTCAAGTGTACCGACAAGTCCGCACTGGCCCCTCCTAGGGAACCAAGGAACACCCAGGGGCTTAACCTAAGCAACTCCTGGTAGAAAGAACAAAGTTTTTCTAGCTTTTCCTCTCACTCTCTAGAATTTAGAAGAAGATATAGAAGAAGTAGTAGAAAAAGAACTAATTTACTCTCTTGCACAAGTGGACCTTTTTCTCCCTTTGAATTGTTGTGTAGAGAGGTGAAGGAGGGAGCTATTTATAACAAGGGAGGGGTTATACGCGCCAAAAAAAAAAACACCAAAACCATGAGAAAACCAAACTTATCCGCTAAACCGGTTATCCAACGCCCTAGTGTCCGCTTGTAAGGTATGCAAACCGCCCCTTGTGTATAAAAGTGAACCGCCAGTACAAAGCGCGCCAAATAAATTGGTGCGCCACATTGAATAAAAGACGCCTCGCTCGCTTCTCGTGGATTTGCCGCAAAAGAACTAAACCCACAAGCCGGTTTTGACCCATTTGTCCCACCATGTTTGGGCTTGCCATTTGCTTTTTGGGCCTTTTTCATTTATTGATTTTTATTTCTTTTTCTTTGTATTTTTGGCCCAAAGTGATCATTCTGAGTTGGTACCGCAAGTCCAAATAAACACCAAAACTTTCAATGCGAAAAATTTGGCTTTTCATGACTTGGTTTAAAGTGTCATGTAAGGTAAGAATTTAGTCATAAAACTACGCTATGACCTAAAAACCATCGGCCATAAGGTGGTCACAAATCCCTCCCTCACATTACTATATAAAGAGAGGCACTTAAGTTGGTCACAAAAGTCACTACACACAACAAATCTACACATTGTTACATATTGTTATCTTTATGACAAATTGAGCCATACATTAGTTGGTCAACGCCATTATATTATGTGTGTATCATCACAAATAGTAGGAACCAGAGGCGTTTGAATGGTTTTTTGAGGCGGTAATGTGGCGCCAAAAATGCTATTTCATTCCCGGATTCAGAGTGACATCCATTTATTCAGTGACGACGCATATGACATCCATCACAGTTATAAAAATGCATAATACATATATCAAGCCATCATCCACACGTTGGCATCAAAATTCATAAATCATTCGTAATTTACTGACAGACATCCCAAGTGATAACACAATTCACAGATTGAGATCATGCATATACAGCATGTAATTGAGCACGCTGGATGTATCCAATCATTTTAGAACTTACATATAAATTTCCAAGGCGTACTTTACATTTATAGTGCCACTGGAAAAAATAATAATACTTAGTAGTCATCCTTGCAGCAGCAATGGTCTACTATATCCTTTCCTCCAGAATGGTCTTTTTGTACCATAACGAACCGCAAAGTAAAATTCCTATATGGTCTTCTAGTAGAAATATGGTTGCATTGTAGATATGCTGAAACCATCATCATTGGGACTAACAAAGTAGCGATCCCAAAGCCATAAGATATTTAATTGTTAGAGTTTCATGTTATTCCATGTTTTAGAATGAACATGTCATTACCTCTGTAGGGACAGGTTCCACATCGAAAGGCATCGCCAACCCACACTGCAAAGAAACGCTACGGAGATCACCGCCCGCGATAAGTAACCCGAGTTAATCGTATGCCAGAGCATGGAGTTTCACAAGCAAGTATAAAGTGCCACTTAATTCTCGGTAATACTTACACCGCCACAAGCTGACTGAGGGTTATTGATCTGCTCGGGCAAAGAGCTCTAGCTTTCCCAACCTTCTATTCAAAAAGCCCTGCCATATATACAGCTAAAAGCATGCTTTCTTTGGTGCCCCACTTCACAATCCTCGACCGTGAAACATCGCTAACTGTTTAGGATCCAAACCGCTTGTATGTCACCTCCTTTTTAGCTCTGAACCTGACATTCATTGCATTGTATTGATAAGCTAAAAAACTAACAAGCAATGGAACTTGTCTTGATGGCAAGTTTAAAATGCTCGAAAAGTAGATTAAACAACACTAGTTATTCATTCATAGAAAAAAATAATCGCCCCCTCCTCCTTTGGCACAAACAAAAATGAATCTATCAAGGACATACCTCATTCAAATAAAAACCATACTACCATTGTACTTGTATACACAAGTTCTTGCTAAAAAAATTGAACGCCGTTAGATAGCTTAATTAACTAGACTAGGATTTTGGAATCTCCCAAAAATTCCGCGGTCATGTTTTATTGAGGACATATGTGGAAGCGCGGTGCACTCACTAAAAATAATCTAACATTACCGCTTCCATGCCGATGAATATACAAAACGCCAAATGGGCCCATGTATAACATAATCTATTCTAATCAATCCAAAATTAAAAACAAATAAAATTTCACTTGCAAAGTGAAGATATTTGCTTAACTTACCATCCTTCCCCGTGAAGGTAAAAATTTAAGGAATCAAGAGTCGCACTCTCAGATCAATCCGCCGAAGAATGAATGACTAGTGTTTCTATGAAAACCGCGCGCCGCTTTGCAATAACCCCAGAGTTTGAGAACGGAGGTGTTTCTCCCATATGGATTTAACCCGCGAACAAGGATAGATAAAATGCCGCAGCCTTTTAAAGCAACGGAAGGCGGCGACTTATGTGGAGGATGGTACATTTTGAAATATATCTAAGCCGCGTAGCAACCATCGCATCCCTCCACCCGCACTCCGCAAGCTATTTGCTTGACGCAGCAAAAGGTTACTTTTTGGGACTTGTTGGCGCGAGGAAATCGAGGATATTATACCCCAACCTTTTAATATCCCATTCATATGAGAAAGGGGCGCCAAATGCGCATATACCTTTTATTTCGAACCTAGTTCCACGGCGGGACGGGCGAACGCCGGCGCCTTGCGTAGAAGTGGTGGTACATGAGCATGGACGGGTGGGAGATGCGTAAGACGCCGTGGAGCCGCAGGGATGACGGGTGGGTGGTGCGTTGGAGGAGATTGGGGATTTTCCCCTTGCCGACGGCAAGAGGAGGCAAGAGGATAAGATCACGGGGTTGGTTTTGGATAGCTTGAGCGGGAGGCGGCACCGAGCGCGGGACAAATGCCGCTGGGGGCAAATGGGGCCCTTCTTTGTTCCGCTCCTGAAATTTTCGGGGGTCGCGCCAGTATTTTAGAATCCCGCGCCGTAATCGCTCAAATTGGGATCAATAGATGGACGGCTGATGTCAATGGAGACGGGGCCCAAGTTAGTTTTTTTTCTTTTCTATTTCGTAAGAGATAAATTATATAAATATATTGACTACAAAATGAATGTAAAATGGAAAATCAACGCCATAAATTGGTAGGGTACGATTTTTAGAAAATTTTAGAGAAAAAAATCATCAAATTCTGGAGTTAGTTTGAGGGAGAAAAACTAGTTACAAGTTTTGACTAAGATTAAAAAGATAAATCGCCTCGCTTGTCAGGATGTTTATGATGAACAGCATTTTCTTTCCGATATTCAAGTCTCATTATTTATCAAATGAGGATGAACTAGAGTTTTCTGTTATGCTGCATGTTATATGCCGATATCAGGCCAACTAGAGTGAATTTCATATGATGCATTTAACATGACTAACTTTAATGCTAATTGAAAATCATGAACACGCTCCATAACCACGTAGTAGAACAAAAGCTCGGTGGTGGTCTGAGTGTACCTTCGGTTTACCATTAACAAGTGCCCCGCCACAGTTTCAACCTAGGGGTTTAGACTAGTTATCTTTGAACTAAGCATGTTATTACCACTTCCTCAAATGGAAATCTGACCTACATAAACTTTGTTGGTCTCGATGAGTTATGAAACTTTTCGTGTTCAAAAGATTTTCAACCGAGTTCATTTCGGGTTCCGCTTGACTGAAGTTTTGACCGAGTCAAAGTTCGACCAAAACTTGAATTGCTCAAATTTTGGCGCATGAAGAAGTGACTGAATCCAACACCATAACATGATGCAGCATGATTTTAGAAAATTTTAGAAAAAAGAATCACCTCATTTGGAGTTCGTATGAGGGAGAAATCCACTAGTTACAAGTTTTAATCCGAGTAAAAGAGAAATCTGGTCCTTTATCAAGAACACGTGACAAATATGGTTCTAAGGATTTACATATTTTTTAGATGACATAGCAAAAATATTTGGATCAAGATCTTAGAAGAATGTTTGAAGAAAAAAAAAGGAAGAAAAAGGGAAATGCATTGAACATATATATACGTGTATGTATATACACACACTCATGCCGACGCATACACAACTTAACTTAGCTAGCTTGCTAGCTAGCTTCCCTGCTCGACAGCTTGGAGGGAGTGGCTTCGCTGTGTTTCAATTTTAAATGGACCGCCGCCGACTTTATCGCCCGCCGCCGCCGCCACCGCCCAAAAGTGTATAGTTGCCGCCGCTTGGTCCTTGCGCTACCGACTCGCCGCCACCGGGTGGCTTGCGCCTTCGCTAGCCCGCCGACTTGTTGTTGTTTGGGCGGCGCCGCCTCGGTGTCCGCTGGTTGGCCCAAGGCCCCTCAATGACTTGTCACCGGTGGTTTCAAATAATGACATTGAGACCGCCATGTTAGAATTAACAATCGACGCCAAAACAGTCACAAAAAAACACTTCATATTGTCACAAAAAACATAACCGCCGATTGGTCGCCATGGCGTATATTTTGTGACGACGCCGGCATCTTTATGTGACCAAAAAACACAGTTTGGGCCATAAATAGTTGAACTATTTATGAATTTATGACTATTACTAGTTTTATCGCCATAGTATGTTACAAATATATGACGATATTTGCTATCGTCACAAGGATTTTTGTCATAAAATGTCACATTTTGTAGTGTTTGGAATATGTTAGTTGAAATCCCTATTTCTAGGTTGTTTTGGTGTTATGTTGACGGTGTTTAATTTGTGTAGCTTGGTTACCGCCAACAAACTCCCCACACTTAGCCCTTTACTCGCCCTGAGTGAAGGCACAGGACTAAAGTGGTTCAATCTCCAAGATGTAAGCTTGCATACAGTTATTCCGAAGCCTCACCGCCTTGTGAGCATTCATGGTGGCTACCAAGCTATCTTAGAACAATTGAGCAATGGAATAGCATGAACTTCTATCTTCTTGCTACTACCATGCTCAAAGACTTGGTAAGTTTTTGAATTTTTTGAAAGAAAAATAGCATTGCTGTTTTATGGTATTGACTCTCACAAAAGTCACTCTTGTTTGATTTTTCCTCTCAAAGCACTCTTGTTTGTATCTCACTCATCCTATTTTGCAGTGTTTTTGTGGATCTTTGAATGGAGTGATGCATACATACCTCTGCATGTTTTGTCGGGTCAAGCTCGATCGTTGGAAAGAGGTGCCATACCCTTAGATCGAACGCATGCAAAAGTGTGTGGAAAATATTGATGATATATATTTTCTTTGTGGTTACCCTTGACTCATGATCCTCTTTCCTTCTTTTTGTATGCTTCTAGAGAGATACAAAGCACTTTTTCTTTTCTTCTTCTTTCTTTTTTTTGGAGATGTGGGCTCTACTACGCCCGACACGTGGTCCATTATTCATCTCTTATTCTTTTTCTTTTTCTCAAAACTGCTTTCTTTTCTCCTCATTTTTTTTTGATAAATGAGGTGATCATGGTATGAATGGAGTATTTATTTGGTGGATGGTGAAGATGATGTTGTGCGCAATTCTCATTGTGAGAACCGGGGCGTGTATATATGGGTGTACGTGTTTTTCGATCTTGGGAGTATGAGCCTCTCAACGCTGATCAACTGAGCCCCCACAAAAACTCAATGCAAAAGAGGAAGTAGCTATAGTGGATATTCATGACATTTTTTCGTGCTTTGGTAGGATTTGGCTAAGTCAAACCATGAGCATGCTTTATTTTTAAATTTTTTTTTTTTAAAATAAAACCAAGTCTTGTTGCAAAAGAGAGCAAGCGCCAAGTCATTCTATCATATCACAAAAGATCAATTATTTAGATAAGCATGGGGTCCCTAAAGGATACTTGCTCAACAAAGTCTAGTTTTTGGCGAGGAATAAAATGTATGCATGCCATGTATCAATTGGTAGACATAGAGATGGAGTTTTGTTTAACTTGGTTCAGGTTTTAGCACTTAGATACGCCACAAGCCAAAATTTAATTTAATACATTGCGCACCTTTTGACTTGTGAGTTTTCCCCACACTTGTTTTTGTACCTATTTTTTGAATTTTTAATTTGCACAAGGACAAAAACAAGTGGAGAGATAGACAATAATATAATAATAAAACTTTTATTGAATTTAAAATCAAGCACACTTTGGAGGAATTACAAAATGATTGGAAGGGAAATACTAAAATTTAAACTAGTGTGCTTTCAATTATTGATAGAGAGGTAGAGCATCCTGCAAGGCTAGTAGGGCGTGCTCACTTAGCAAACTAGCGACCCTAGCCACTTTAGTCTTCAAGTTTAGGCGTAAAGAGTCTAGTTCTTCCCAATGTCTCAAATGCCTCTAAGTCTCGCCCTTCTACCTCTGCGGTTAAGGTTTTCACCAGCTTGTTTAGAGAGTTGACTCTAGCTGTTTAAGGTTGCTAGTGAAGGGACCTTAGAACCGTATACTCCCCACTGTGTGTGCTGATGAGTACCTCGAACGGCTCGAAAAACATTGGGAGCCTTCCTAGGTGTAGCACGGGTACCCTCATAGGGGCCCTCGCTACTCGAGCGACTTTCAACAACATTCGGGGCCTTTCTAGATTCACCCGAGGATACAGTGGAGCACTTGGAGAGGTCATTTGGAGTAGGAGTTGGCTTCTTCATAAGCCCCTTCCCACGTCCTCCCGTGGGCATGTCGACACGACAACGGTGTACGGGTAGCCGTAGTCGGAGGTATGGAAGGAGGACGCCTTCGCCGACGCGGTATGGGCGCCAAATGTGTCGCTCCTTCCTTCTTGACGCCAGTGATGCCCACCGTAGGGACGAGGTGGGCGCCTGCGATACTCTTGTGTGTCACGGATCCGCCCGCGGACACGAGTCGCTCCCTCCACTAGATGAGTGGCGGGGGAGGGAGCACGGCAAGAGGGGTGACAGAGGATGGTTCTACCTCGCCACTAGGGAAGATCAAGTCATCCTCATTGAGGGAGCAAAGTGAGCGAGTAGAATTGTAGAGAGTGAAGGCATGGCTCGCCATTGCGTACGTTCTTTGGCTTAGAAGAAGAGGATTGGAGAAGAGGAGAAGAGCAAGAAGGAGTGGTGTGAAGAATGGAGAGGGAGGAGGGTGGATTTTATAGGATAAATTCTCCTCTCTCGGTTTGGCGTCTCGAAATCATGGAGCAAACTTTACTACCGTAAGTTGTGAGAAAGGAGAAGGAGATGGGCAAAATCCTAGACCGAAGGGTTAGCCAGCGCGCATGTGGTGGTGCGCTACAAGCACCACCTGTGTGTCCCCCTCGGTCGGGTTTTAGGCCACATCCGCTTCCTTTTCTAAAAAGTTTTGAATCGGTGTTTGCCGTAAGGCGAAACGCTTCCTTTCTTGCTGATCTCTAATTGATCCTCAAATTCAAATTTTTGAAAATAGCTTATGCTTTGATTAACTTAGTAGGTAAGCATTCTTTTTAAAATAATTGACCAAATGCTTTTGGTGAGGGTAATGAAGTAAAAAGAAAATAAAGAACTTAAAAAAAGTTAGCAAAATAAATAGATAACTTTTATATTTTATTATTACCTTATATATAATATAAATATATATATATATTTTTGTTAAGTTGCAACAATTTTAATTGTAAATATATATATATTTTTTATATATATGCTGATCAACACAAATTAATTTTCAAAGCATAAATCTATTCTATCGAGCTCTTGGTTGAGATCGACACGGCTCGAAGAAAAGCTTAAGGCGCTGGACCGCTTGCCTTTTTGTATCTCAACCAAGTCCATCTTGATTATGATTGCGCTTGCGGCATGTGTTGATGACGGTATGGTCCTTTCCATTTGCTTCCCTTCCCTTCGTCAATAGCTTCACTGGAGTTGAATAGGAGTACTTTGTCTCCCCGTGGTGAATTCTTTTGATCTTGATACCGATCATGCCATCTTTTTTGTGCGCTTTGTAGAGCTTCGCGACCGCGGGTAACGCCTTTTCGCCATTCTTCTAGTTCGTATTTTTGTCTCCTCGACGGTTCTTCCCAAATGAGTCCGACATCCATATTCCATTTCTTGATGGCCCAATGAGCTCGATGCTCCAAATCTAACCGGTAAATGGCGTGTTTTGCCATAGACCAAAATGATAAGGTGACATGCCGATGGGGGTTTGTAAGCCGTCCGATATGCCCGTAGAGCATCGGTAGCTTGTTTTTCCAGCCTTTCCCCATCTCGCTGACCGCCTTCTCGCAGATGTTTTTGATCCGTTTATTGAGGTTTCGCTTGCCCGCCGGTTTGCGGGGATGATAGGGGTAGCAATATTGTGCGAGTGCCGAGCTCCTTCAAGAATGCCTTGAATGATTTGTCCTGAAATGCGATCCTCCGCCACGGGATCACCATGCGTATGCCCAAAACGGGGAAGATGATTTCATGGAACATCTTGCGCGCGCGTTTGCCATCGCCAGCCTCGCATGGTAGTGCCTCTTCCCACTTCGACATAGTCCACCGCCACCGTGATGTACTCGCAATCATGGGACTTCGAATGGCCCCATGTAGTCAATGCCCCACACATCAAATATTTCTATTTGAAGGTTGTAATGTAGGGCATTGCATCACGAAATGTGATGTTCCTAGTCTTCCGGCAGCTTGTAGCATCTTCGATGAACTCTTTCGTGTCGCCGCACATCGCCGCCGTAAGAATCCGCGACCGCCAAATTTTGGCTTGTGTGTGGAATACTCCTAGATGTCCAAAATAGGGAGATGCATGACATTTTTCGATGATCTGCATTCCTTCCTCCCTTGGTACGCATCTTCAAAGAAGCCGCCCCGCACACACCCTCGCATACGATATGGGTCATCCCACGGTGAGCCGCCCCGGCTTCCATTTGAGTTTCCGCTGTTCTCCCTGTGTGGTACATAGCCCGCAACCATGTATTTCACAATGTTTATGCGCATCATGGGTTGAAGTGCGACACCTTGAGTAGCATGTCGTCGCTGCAGGTAGTTGTTGATTGGTAGTTCCTCGCATGTTAGTTACCTGCATAATGATGCGACAAATGATCCGCAAATCAGATTTTCTACTCCCTTTTTATCTTTTATCTCTATGTCAAATTCCCCGAGGAGGAGAATCCGGCCGATCAAGCCGTGTTTCGCGATCCTTTTTGGTAAGGAGATACTTAAGGGCGGCATGATCTGTGTAGACGATTATTTTTGCGCCCACTAAGTAGGATCGAAACTTCGATAGCAAAGACTACCGCCAGGAGTTCTTTTTCCGTCGTAGCGTAATTAAGCTTGGCTCCTCGCAGAGTTTTGCTAGCATATCGCGGCATGCATGCTTTTTTGTCCTTGGTTTGGCCTAAGACCGCACCAACAAAGATGAAGTTGCTAGCATCGCACATGACTTCAAATGGCAACGACCAACTCCGGGTTGGATGATCGGAGCCGATGAGTGCTTTCTTCAGGGTTTCAAAAAGCGTGTTAAGCACTCATCCGTGAAGTCAAAGGCACCCCCTGGCTAGGGCGGGCCGTAAGGGGTCTAGCGATTTGCGAAAAATCTTTTATAAATCTTCTATAAAACCCTCGCGTGACCTAGGAAGTCATGGATACCTTTGACGCCATCGGGGTGGTAGCTTTTCGATAACGCCTATTTTGGCTTGGTCTACCTCTATCCCCCTCTGACACGAGGTGCCCGAGAACGATGCCTTCTCGACCATAAAGTGACACTTTTCCCAATTCAAGCACCAGGTCCTTTTCTTTGGCATCGCCGCAAGACCCGCCTAGGTTCTTCGCACAACTTTCGAAAGTCTTACCACCGCATCGAGAAGTCATCCATGAAGACCTCCATGATTTCTTCGATCATGTTCGAGAAGATAGACGCCATGCACCGCCCGAAAAGAAGCAGGTGCATTACACAGCCCAAAATGACATTCTACTGTAGGCATAGGTTCCGTATGGGCATGTGAACGTGGTCTTGCTCGTCATCGTGGTGGATCGATCCGTGGTAGCCGTAATACCCGGCCAAGGAAGCGTAAGAAAGAATGTTTCGCTAACCGCCCAACATTTCATCAATAAAGGGCAAATGGGAAGTGATCTTTCTTTGTTGCCTTGTTAAGTTTTCTATAATCAATACACATTCTCCACCCTCAGGATTTGTCTTTGTGGAATGAGTTCGCTTTTAGCGTTCAACGATCCGCCATTCCTCCCTTTTAGGGGACCACTTGACCGGCTAACCCAATCACCGCGGTGGTACGATAGATAATCCCGCGAAGAAGCTTGAGAACTTCCTTCTTCACGACTTCACGCGACGCATTATTGAGCCTACGCCGGGTTCGCATGATGGGGTACCGTCGATCAATAGGAATGCGATGTGTGCATAGTGTCGGCTTACCCCTTTTAGATCTTGAAGGGAATACCCAAGACCGACCGTGTTTCTCTAAGACGGCTATTAGCCGGTGGTTTCCTCGGGTCACTAAGCTTATCGCTTATGTTGACAGGGGCTTGTGAATCGCCGCTTAGGAAGACATAGCGCAGGCCCCGGGGTAGGGGTTTAAGCTCAACTGAGGCCGAAGTCGCCTCTTCCTCTTTGGGAAGTTCTATGAGTTCCCCTCGAATCGCCCCTCTTCTTCAATGAAGAATTGGGCGCCTTTTTCTAGGTCTGCTTCGGTTCTCATATAGCATAACTCCCATGACCTCCTCGGGCGTGTCGTACTCAAGGAAGGGTTCTCATATCGAAGTTTTTAGCTCGAAAGTAACCGGGATAGAAAACTTTTTCTTCCCGAAGTTTGACATCTAAATCCCCCTGATGTTGATAGATCAAGAATCTTCCAAGGGATGCCCGATCATGATGTCGAAGTCTTGATATCAAAAATATGAAAATCCGTAGACAACTTGACATCCTTGTGTTGGAAGATTTGTTCATGTATAACTTCACGCTTTCAATGGTGGTACGCGGTGCTATGCTAAGAAGGTCCGCGGCCGTGGGGTCCTAATGGCTTCTTCGCCACAAGTTTGTGCAAAGGTTTTGACATTATGTTTACCCCACAAAGGGGTTATACATGACTTCCACCCGCTTCGATATTTGTAATGGATTGGTATAGAGGGGCCACTTATTCAATTTCTTCGAAAGAAGGTCCTTCCTCTCGCAACCATTCCATGCTCATTATAGCTCAAGTAGCTCCTTAGTAGACTCCCCGGAGAAAGAATTTATCCAGGGGTTGTTCGTGGCTAGCCGGGACAAAGTGGTTTCTTCCATTGTTCGTACTTCGAGGTGTCACCAAATTGATCAAGAAAGTCAACCTCAAAGAACGGGAGATCCGCATGCGGCCTCCTTGTGTTTTGGTTCAGCGAGGGTCTCTATAGGTTTAACTAATGTTCGGGCGCTAGCGAAGAGACTTCCTCCGCTTCTCGCTTGGGTTCTACTCGATGGGTTCTAGCAGCGCAGGAGTATTCTCAAGAATACGGTTTAGGAGAGCTTCCTTCCGCTGTGGTTTTGTGGGAAAATGACCCTCCGGCAGCTAAATCAAGCGGCAGGCGCTTGCCCCGGCCCAATCCCAGCCGAAATGCCGTCAAAAGCACGCGGTTTGGTATGGGATGTGTCCGGGCCGGATCGCGGTAAGCGTGGTAAACCGGTCCCGTGCTGCACCTAAGGTTTCACCTCTATTTGCCGGAAGTTGAGTATCTCTTGTCGCAGGGGCGCATTCGATAAAGGGTAGAACGCCACACGTAACTGCTTTCACGCTTCTTCCCATTCTCCGCTTACCAACCCTACGCTATGGGCGCATTTCCATTGAGTCGCCTCTCGAGAGAGAGAACGAAAACAACTTCCACTCGTCGTCGCGGTGTCATGCCTCGCACTGTCGCAGCCACAGAGCCGCCAAACTCCCCGTAGTGATGGTAGGTTTTCATATTCCGAGCCCGAAAAGGCTCGGCCTCAACCATGGCTATAAAGCCGTATGGAGGTCATACTCGAGCCGTGATTGGCTTCGCAGATGGGCGTGGTTCTACGAGCTCGCCCTTAGGAGCGGACATGACTTGTAGGGTAGGTTGCTCCATGAGTAACAGGGACTCTTTTTGGTATTTTTGTTTAAAAGGATACTACCACACACAGTCGACTAGGCTCGAGATATAACTACGACAACCGGTCAACGAACGGCGCCGTGAATGCTTGTTGGTGTTTTACTTACGCGACACGACGAGATCCGCAAGCGCACGAAAATACCGTTGTAGCACTTCACCCCGTGGTAAGGTGGTATCGTATTTTACACAAGGACGGTCGCCAAGCAGCAGTTTTTTCTTGTCTATGTCAACCTAAGGCAAGGGTTTGTTTTCTAAGAGTAGCGAGGTATCTATAGGCTAAGTTTTCCGTGCATTGATTTCTAAAGTCTCAAAGTCTACTCACTCACTTCTGCACCGCCCGCGTCTAATCGGGCAGAGTCCGCAATTAGCTCTCACGACACGTACCGAACGTGGGGATTTCAAGGATGGACAAGGCTTGTCACCTACCAAGCCGCCACCCCTCAACCGCGGATGCACCGCAAAAAGGTAGGTGAACGCTAGTCCAAACACCACGCTTGCACTATTGGTCACAGCTTCTGATGTTGGCCAAGGTTCCCCAACCAAAAGAGTTCCTTCACCAAGAACTAACGCCTTAACGAGAAATCTACCAATCCCAAATCTACAAATGCCTAAGAAATATATGAAGGAAATTAAGTAGTCAGAAGATAATCACAAGACTCCTTACCAAAGTGTAAGTAGCTTGCAGAGGTACAAGCCGGGCGTGGTACCGACAAGTCCGCACTGGCCCCTCCTAGGAACCGTGGAACACCGAGGGGCTTAACCGGCAACTCCCTAGAAAGAACAAAAGCTTTTTCTAGCTTTTCCCCTCTCTCACTCTCTAGAATTTAGAAGAAGATATAGAAGAAGTAGAAGAAGAAGAACTAATTCTACTCTCTTGCACAAGTGGACTGCTTTTTCTCCTTTGAATTGTTGTGTAGAGAGGTGAAGGAGGGAGCTATTTATACACAAGGGGAGGGGCCTAAGTGCTAAAAACACCAAAACCGAACCTAGGAAAACCTTCCATATCCGCCAAACCCATCATCCAACGCCAAGAGGTGTCCGCTTTGAGTTGAGAACTTTGCTTATGGGTGTCCCAAATATCGATCCCCACAGTAGCCCCCCCGAGCATTTGGGGAGAAGAGGTCTCTCCTAGATGCCGCGTTTCGCGACGGCGACTCTTGTCGCGGGGAGCCCCCATTGCCAAGTTGGTGTTTGATCGTGGTGCGCCGCTGAAGCACCCGCGGTGTAGCCCCCCGAAGGCCCGCGGAGAATAGTGGGTTCTCGCGAGGCTTTTAGAATTTTCGTGGGCTCATCGGCGCCTTCCTCTAGCGATTGTTCGTGGAGGTGGTGAGCTCGAGCTTGATCTTGCCTCGCTAGCCGAGATCGAAAGTGCTCGGTGAGTCGCCGGATAGTCCAGTGAGGCTCGAGCTCGCCGGCCATTCGTTACCATCACCGTGGATCAACCTCGAGTTCCGAGCCCCGACTTCCCCGTTCTCGAGCCCCCAGCGATGTTCGGGGCGCAGGCACTTCTCATCGTGGAGGTTAGCTCGAAGTCACTGTAGCCCTCAGCGACCCGTGCACGCCAGCATAGCTTAAAAGCCCCTCGAGCCTTTTTCGAGCTCGAGGGCGCTGGGCCGCCGATGCCGCTTCCGCAAGGCGCTCCTTGCTCACGCAGTATCTCCGGGCGCTCTCGGCTCACGAGTTGAGCCGGCTCTTCGAATCCCCCGAGGGCGGTGAGCTCGCATTGCGAAGCCTCCGCTCGAGCTTCGTGTGACTTGACCGCTGGCGCTGAAGCTTCTGGATTTTTACCCGCTGTGTAAAAATAGCCGCTGAGATCTTACCGCTGGGGATTTTTACCGCTGGCGGGGTTATCCTATTAATGCCGCTGTCTGCTCGGGCTTCCGCCAGTGTCGCGGCGGCGCCGATCTCGCGTGTCGGGCTATGGGCGGACGGGGCGCTGCAGGGTGGCTCCCCGCCGCTTTCTTTCGCCGCCGCGCCGGAGCTCTATAAATAGGCGGAGATCGGGGAGCGGATTCACCTTCCCGCCTCTCGCCTTCCTCCACGCACGTAGAGAGAGAGAGAGAGAGAGAGTTCGATCGCGCCAGCCGCCGTAGATCTAACCCTCCACCTCCCCGCTTCACCGGGCCCGCTTGTTTCGTAGATCGAGATGGGTTCGCTGGGCTGGCGCTCGACGGCGACGGAGGCGCTGGATCGAAAGCGTGCAGCACCGCCGTGGCGGGTTGCCGTATCCGCGACGGGCAGGGCGGAGGAGTGGATCATCCCGCCGGCGCTCCCACGCGGTGTCCCGCTCACGCCGGCGCGGGTACGCCGCCTCGCTTCATCGCTTTTCCACGAGCGCTGCTCTGCGATGCTCACGCGATGACTTCTTCCCGCGCTCATCGCGATCGGGCATCGAAGCTCCAGCGACCTTACGTCAACGGGTGCTGCTCCTCTCCGCCTTTCACGATGCTCGCTAAGGGTGGTTGGGGATCCCCTCCCAACCGGGAGCTTTTCAAGAACTACATCTTCGCGAAGATTCAGCCCCGCTGAGGGGAGGCGGCCCGCCCCGACGCCTTCGTGCTGGCGTCTGTCGCTGGGGAAGGTCCGGCGAGTCCTTCCCGAGGGCGACTTCCCCACGGCCAACCCCGGTGGAGAGAGGAGTGGTTCTATCTTAAGAACGACCCCTCTCATCTCTGCCCAGCGGTTCACCGCCGCACCTTCACCAAGGGGAGCTAGCCGCGGGCGCTGAGGGCCCGCATGACAACACCACGGAGCGTGTGGAGGCGGCCGTGAGCAAGATCAAGTTGTTTCGACGCCGGGCCGACGGTGAATCACATCATCGAGGCCTCGCTCAGCAAGGCGGTGGTGCCTCTTCACAGCGTCGAATCCTCCTGGATGGAGATGAGGGGAGGAGGAGGCCCCGCTTGTCAGGGGACGGGTAAACGCCCACAGCCTCACCGCGGCACTGGGAGTTTTGGATGAAGCAAGTGACGAGCGACGGGTGAGGACGCGGAGCTCCCAAATCCTCCCTAACACGGAGACCTTCATACTGGTAAGTGCTCGCTGCCTCGCCTTAGCTCATTCCCTTCGCGTCTTGGCCTTCTAATGAGCTCGAAGTTCTACAGTCGGCGTAGGCGTTCTTTCGGCTCCTAACCTCCTCTTCCCATGGAGCCGAGGCGACACTGCCGGCTGCCCAAAGCTGGCCCTCGCTCGAGCGAGGAGGCGTGCTCGCCCACGGAGGCGCGCGAAAGCAAAAGGCCGAGGAGGTGGAGCCCCGACGCTGAGCTACGGGTGAGCCCTCGACGCCGACGGCGCTCTCAAACTGGGGAGGTCGGGACTCATCGGGGCTGCGGAGCTCACCGCCTCGTGATGGCCTTCTGAGCGGCGCTCGGGCGCCGCGCAGCCTCAGCCAAGCATCGGCGCTCAAGCCCCCGATACGAAGCTCGGGTAGCTTCGATCGGAGCTACTCTGCCCGGGCGTAAGCCGCAGGGGCGCTGTAAGAAGAAGAAGCGTAAGAGGGTGGCCGCCGTGTAAGCTCTCCACCCTTCGTGGTCGCCGTTGGCGTAGCGGCTGACTACGTGCATTGACCTCCGGCCGTGTTCGTGGCGCGACGGGCGTATTCTCGTGAAACGCGCTCGAAGACGCGAGCGCCGAACGCCGGGCGCTGGCTCGCTCTCGAGATGACGAAGCTCGACAAGGCTGCCGCACCATGAGCTCTCGTGCCGCGAAGCTCGAAGCCGCCGCTAGGCGAAGTTCGGGATAGTGATGGCGCAGCTCGCTAGCCGAGCGGGGCGTACGCACGGGCAGTGCGCGGAAAAGGCTCAAGATGATGGCGCCGTTTCCCTTCGCGGGATCATTGTCGCACCGCGCCGCTGTTTTGGAGCCTCTCGCGTCTCGACTCTCCCCGTCGCCGCCACCGCCCCCGCGGGTCAAGCGCCGGAGACCGCGGCCGAAGCTCGACGGGCGAAGCCTCGCCAATGGCCTAGCTCGGGGCGCGGGCGCCAAAGCACTCGTAGCGTATGCGCGAGCTCTTTGGTGGCGAAGAGGCGGAGAAGGCGGCCCCCGAGGGAGACTCCGGCTCGCCGAGGAACGTGTCGAGAGGAGCCCGCTCGAGGTCGCAGGTCCGCCGAGAGAGGAGATCGCCGCATATTTCCCGACGCACGCAGGACACCGAGGCGCGCGGGAGGACCGAAAGCGGCTAAGACGAGGCCTTGAGGACGCCGAGCGCCGCTAGCCGGGCGCCGCTCGGGCCGCTTTGGTGCCATTCCTCGGCACCTGCGAAAGAGTCGCTTGGGGATGACGACGTCATCGCGGCGCCGCTGCGATCAAGCGTCCCCCGAGGGTGCGTAACGCCGCGATGCCCCCGACCTATGTCCGGACGCACGCCAGCCTACCTTCGCCGCTGAGGACCCGAGGTCGCTCGCGGCCGGGCGCCGGCGAGACGCGGTGTGCGCCGCCTTTGCCGAGGTTCGGATCGCTGCGGGCGCTTAAGAGCTTCCCTTTTTATGCCTCCCTATCTTGCTCACGCTGCTGGTGTGTTTTTCGTGAGGTGCGTGACGCCATCGGGGTATAACCGCCATGACTGCATCGGGCCAGGGCCGCGGGCTTCGCCGGAAGGCCGACGGAGCTATGCGCTGGAGATGTGCGAGGAGCTTGGCTCGACACAACTTCAGCATTGGTTTCTCGAAGCGCGGGCGAAGGGCGTGGCGAGTTACGTCCGCGGCTGGAGGGCGAGGCCTCTCGAGAGGCCCGGGAGAGGTGGAGGCCCCCGCCTGCGGGAGGCGCTTCGAGGCGGGAGGAGGAGCTTCAAGCTCGCCCACAAGCTGCGGCGTGAAGATGCGGGAGGAGCTGGCTCCCTCCGCCAGGCGCTCGACAACAAGGGAGCTTGGGGCGCTCGGCGCCTTGAGGCTCGAGGCGGAGTCCCTGCGGAAGGACAGGACGAGCCGTGAGCAGGCTCCGCCACAGCATACACGGGCGAGTAAGCGCTCGCACTGGCCTTTTTATCCTGTTTATTCAGGCTTCGGGTGATTGTCTCGTCGGGCGGGGCTTTAGCCTATGACCCTGGAAGCCTCAGAGGCCGTGGTGTATCCGCGTGCTTTGGAGGGCGAGGAGGATCGGCCGGAGGCCGAAAAACCACGGCCGTGGGTGCAACGGCGGGAGCTCTATGATGAGGAATGGAGTAAGCGGGCGCTTGTCTTCCGCCTTTGTATCCTCATAGTCCAGATTTATGTTCGACCCCGCACGCTTTTGCTCATAGATGAGAAGCGGGGCTCTCTCGGGCGACGCAGCGTGAGCCGGTGGGACAAGGGGTCGGGGAGCTCGCCGCCGCCAGGCCTCCCACACGCACACGCGGCTCGTCAGCGGGGGGAGGAGGCGGATTTGAGGCAGCGGACGACGTACTTGTTGATGTGTGCGGAAGGAGCTCGGGAGCCTCCAGAACGCTGCGCGCCAGGCCGCGGAGGGGGCCGAGAGCTCGGCGCGCGGCGCATGAAGGTCTCGCATCCGAGGTCGGGCGTGGCGACACCCTCGGGGTGGAGGACTTGCGGGCTGAGGGTCGGGTGTCGGCCATCCCGCGCCCAGGGTGACCCGGGGGCCGCGGCGCGTGGTTCCTGGGCCGTCGTGTGGAGTCTTCACCCACTACCCCAACCGGTCGACATCGTGAAGAAAGGGGTGGGCGTCGGGTGTTGGCGATGCGGCGGGAGCGGAAAGCCACCGCCGCTGGCCAAGTATCAGGAAGCTGCGCGGGCTGTCGTCGAGCTCTTCAAGCTCGCCAGGGAGGAGCTCGAGGTCTTGAGGCCCCCTGTGGCCGGCGGTGAAGCGCCGGCGCCAGCTGAGGAGGAGGCAAACGCCAGGATGTCCAGCCCGGCGGGATGGGTGAGACCCGCTGCGAGGAGTCAGAGCTCGGGGCTAGGCCTCTTCACGGTTGTGAGCTTGTTGAAGTCCTCGAGTTTGCGGCAAATTGTAAAAAACTTATGGAAGCTCATGCGGTAGTTAATGGGAGTCGTCTTTCCTCTTTATCGTACTCTGTTTCTACTTCGACTTTTGGTGAGCTCATGATTCGAGGCCCGGGTGGCGGGCCATTCCTCGGCCCAGCCGCAGGGGCGCGCGGGGTCGTTAGGCGGTCGCTACCACGCGCTCTGCGGTGAGCTCACGACTTAGTCGCTTTCGAACATCGTTTGAGTTAAGAGGAGAGAGTGTGAGCTCGTGGGTTTGAGCTCAACTCGTAGGTTTTGGGTAAAAACGCGTTAAAAACGTGGGTGTGCACCCCGCCTCTGTAGCCCCCGAAAGGGGGGTCTTCGGGTTCGGCGAAGGCCGGCCGTTGCTCGATGTGCTAAGGAAAGAATTGAAATGCTTGCACATATTTTTGCATCAAATTTGTGCTTTTATTGAGCTCTCGTGGCTACAACATTTCAAATACATTTAGGGGTAGAAGCGGCGTGAGTCGCTCGATGTTCCACGCGTTGGTGAGGACTCGCCTTGGTGGTCCTTGAGCTTGTATGTGCCCGGCCTCGGACTTGGTCGATGGTGAAGGGACCTTCCCAAGGCACCGAGAGCTTGTGCTTGTCCTTCGAGCTCGACTCGACGCGAAGACGAAGTCGCCGACGCCGAAAAGCTCGCCCCTTGACGCGGGCGGTCGTGGTAGCGCCTCATGGACCGCAAGTGTACTTGGCGGAGTGGATGAGGGCGATGTCACGGGCTTCATCGAGCCGATCGGGCGCGTCTTGAGCGGTCTTGGTTGTTGGCGCTCGTTAAGAAGGCCCGGACGCTGGCGTGGCCGTATCGGCGGTCGGGTGGGCACGGCCTCGGACTGAAGAACGGAAAAACGGTGTCCGCCTGCGGGCTCTCCGCTATGCGTTGTGCAAGACTCCACACGGCCAGGGGAGCTCGGGCGAGCCATCGGTGGCGTATTGGAGCCTCTTGAAGATGCGTGACTTTGCGCCCGCAGGATCATGCCGTTAGCTCTTTCTACTGGCCGCTGGTCTCGGGTGGTGGCGAGAGGGCCGGTCGGCGCGGATGCCGTGATTGGTGCACCGGTCGATGAAGACCTCTCCCACGAAGGTGGTGGCGTTGTCGGTGATGATGGAGTTCGGGACCCACCGTGGATGATACCGTGAAGAACTTGACGGCCTCTCGACCGGCACCGCTGATGGGCATGACCTCGATCCACTTTGGAGAACTTAATCGATGGCGGCGAGAGGAGGTGCGCGTATCCCCAAATGTCTTCTTGAAGGGTCCTACCATATCGCAGCCCCCGCACCCTGAACGGCGGTGAGAGGGATCGTCTGGAGGGACTGCGGCGTGGAGGTGCGCCTCGCTAGCGAAGAATCGGGCAGCCCTCGCGGCGTCGGACGATTCGGATGGCGCCGGGCGGCCGGCGGTTAGCCAAGAGAAGCCTTGACGGAACGCCTTTCCAACGACAGGCCGCGGCGCGCCATGATGGCGCACTCGATCACGAGTGGATCTCCTTGATGAGCTCTTCCCCTTGCTCGAAGGTGATGCTTATTTGGAGAGACCCTTCGGAGAGCTCATGGCGATAAACTCTTCCGGCGAAGGGCGAGCGACTTGGCCCGCCGTGCGGGAGCCTTGATTCCTCGCCACGGGGAGCTTGCCTTCCTTGAACGAGGAGGAAGCGGCGAGATCCGCCCGGTCGAGGCTTTGGAGCCGCCCGTGGCGGGCTCGATCCGGCCCCAGAGCCGGTCGGGTTCAGGCTGCGTAGCTAAGCGGCTTCGCGTTGGGCGAGTTTGAGCTAGTGGGAGCGTCTACCTCCATGGGGTCGAGCTTGGGGCGTCGTCGGGTTGGCGTCGCCCGTAGGGCTCTCCCAGCAATTCGTATCGGCGGGCTTGTGCTGCTCGTGCATGAGGCGCTGGTGGAACCGGTGGTCGATCCGATCACGGCTTGCGAGGGCGTCGGCCGGCGTCGTTGTTGAAGTGGCGGTGGATGGTTGACCTCGAGCCCGTAGAAGTCTTTGCTCAAGCTCGCGGACCTTCGATGAATGCGCGATCATCTTCGGGTTGACACGGCCGACTTCTTCATGACTTGGTTCTTCCGCGAGCTGGGAGTCGCCGGGACCTCGAGGTGCCGGGCCAGGAGCTTCGTGCACGATCCGCAAAGCCATTCACGAGCCTCGTGCACTCGGCCATGTTGTTGGGCCTTGCGAGGGAAGTGCGAGGCGGATCAGTACTTCATCGCGCACCTTGTTCGGGGAGATGAAGACGAGCCCGACGCCGTCGGGCGCCAGTACTTCTTCACGCGGATCCGCCGAGTACTGGCGCCAAAGATTCGATGTCACGAGTCCGGGCAGGCCGCCCTGACCTCGGTCCACTCCGCGACGAAGTCCGCCGTGGCTGAGACTTTATGGCGCCTCTCAGGGAGCGTAGGTGATGTCGGCCCCCATGAGCTCAATAGCCCACATGGCCATGCGGCCCCGTCACCTCGGGGCTACGGATGACATCGCCAAGGGGAACTTGGAGACGACCTTAACCGTGGGAGTCGGCAGTGCCCGAGCTTGGCGCCGGGTGATCGGCAAGAACGCGACACGAAGCTTCGGCCGGGCATATAACGAGTTTTGGTGTCGGTGAGGACTTCATTTGATGAAATATACCGGGCGCTGCATCTTGAGCGCATGCCCTTCCTCTCTTCTCTTTCGATGACGGCGCGGTGCTCACCACCTTCAGGTGGCCGAGATGTAGAGGAGGATCGGTTCGTTGGGCGCGGGCGCGAGCACGGGGCGGGTTGGCAGGAGTTGCTTCGGTGAGTCGAGAGCTTGCCGGGGCCTCGCCGTCCGAGCAAAGTGCTCCGATTTTCTTCACAACTTGTAGAGTGGGAGGCTCCATTCCCCTCGAGTCGAGATATGAAACGACTTAGCGGCTAGGCACCCCGTGAGTCGCTGTACGCATTTAACGTTTTTGATCGGCCCCATGTTCGTGATGGCGGCGATTTTCTCGGGTTAGCCTCGTGCCGCTTTGAGACGATGAAGCCAAGCAATTTCCTCGGGGACCCCAAAACGCACTTTTCGGGGTTGAGCTTGACTCCGAACTCGGAGCTTGGCGAAGACCTTTTCGAGGTCGGGATGAGCTCTTTCGGCGCTTTGTCTTGACAACAACGATGTCGTCGACGTATGCTTCTATGAGCTTTCAGGAGCTCTTTGAAGACTTTCTGCATGCACCTTTGGAAGGTGGGCGCCCGCGTTCTTCAACCCGAAGGGCATTGTTACGCAATGCACGCGCCAAACGGGTGATGAAAGGGTGGCGAGCTGGTCGAAGCTCGTTCATCGCGACCGGTGGTAGCGGAGTAGGCGTCGAGAAAAACGAGTGTCTCGCACCGGAGGTGGAGTCAACAATTTGGTCGATGCACGGCAAAGGAAACGGATCCTTCGGGCATGCCTTGTTGAGACCCATGTAATCAACACACATTCTCCATTTCCCATTCTTCTTCTTAACTAGTACGGGGTTGGCTATCCACTCGGGATGATACACCTCCTTGATAAACCTAGCGGCTAAGAGCTTATCTATCTCCTCGGCGATTGCCCAAGGCCGATCGCCGTCGAAATGTCTAAGCCTTTTGCTTCACCGGCGAGAGCCGGGTTTGATGTTCAAGGAGTGCTCGACTTCCCTCGGTATGCCGGGCATATCAGGCCCTCCACGCGAATCGCCGAGGTTTGCGCGGAGGGAAGTCGACGCAGCTCGCTTTCCTATTTGGGAGAGCTCGGCACCCACGGAGAAGATGCGTCCCCGTCCTTGTCGGCCAAGTGACCTCCTTGGCGTCCTTCGGGCTCGAGGTGCTCAAGAATCCTCTCGAGCTCGGTGGGTGCTGCTCGTGCTGCGCCACCTCCCGGAGCTCGATGGATGAGCTCATGCTCGCCTTGTTCTTGAGCTCGGGGAGTCCTCGTGGCCTAGGCCGCCATCTTGGGCGGCATGCGCCGATCTCGGCCAAGAAGGTCCGCTGCAGACTGGGCAGCGCGGCCTCGCGGCGAATGCGTGCTCGAAGGTGGAGTCGACGGTGATGACCCCCTCGGACCAAGGATCTTGAAGCTTGAGGTAGGTGTAGTTGGGAACGGCCATGAACCGGCGTAACCGCGGCCGCCCAGCAGGGCGTGGTAGGCGTTCTTGGACGGGAGCACCTCGAGCGCGTGAGGACCTCCTTGCGGAAGTTGTCGGGTGTCTTGAGAGGTGACGGGGAGGTCGATCCGCCGAAGCGGAGCATTCGCTTCCCGGCACCACGCCGTGGATCGGTTCCGGCGATGGGCGGAGTCGTGCCTTGGGGATGCCAAGGGCTTGGAGCACGTGGATGTAGGGGAGATTGAGGCCGCTGCCGCCATCCATCGCACCTTGCGAGGCGCATGGTGCCGGCGATGGGTCGACGACGGCGGTACCTCCCCTGCAGGGATGTGTTGTGGGTCATCCGCCTTGTCGAAGGTGATCGCCCGAGCTTGACCACTTGAGGTAAAGCGGGCTTGCGTGCTCGGTGAAGAGGACCTCGCGGCGGGTGAGCTTTTGGCGGCGGACGACTCGTGGCCGGGAGCTCCGGAAGACCACGTTGACGGCTCCATCCTCGATGTAGATGTCGCCGTCCGAACTTCGTCGGGGGCCGGCTTGGTGTCCTTTTGTCGTCGTTGTCCTTGCCTCCCCCCGCGCCGCCCATCACGTGTTTCTTCATGAGGCGCGGTCCTTCATCTTGTGCTTGACCGGGCCCTGGTGATGCGGGCATGGCGCCTCGAGCATCTTGTCAAAGTGCTCTTTGGGCCTGGTTCGGTGCCACCCTTGGGTCCGACCTTGCGTTTATGCGCCACGGCGATGAACTCGTCGTCGCCGCCGCCGCGAGGGCGCTTGTTCTTCTTGTTCTTCTTCTTCTGCGGCGCGGAGCCTGATCCCTCGGCGATGTCGTCGTCGCCTTGGGCCTGCCCTTGCCCGTGACGGGCGGAGACGCCCGTCCTCTCCCACGGCGTGGCGGGAGGGGAGGTCGAGGAGCTCTTTTTCACGGTCTTGGGCTTCGGATGCCGAAGCTCGTGAATGAGTCTGTAAAGTGGTGCCGAACGTGAGAGGCGGTGATGACCTCAGTCGGAGGCCTCGGAGAGGTTGTTGCAGAAGTTTGGAGAGCGCCTGATGTAGTCGCTACAGCCCTCCCCTTCTCGCAGCACCCTGAGGTCCCCACGTCGTGCTCGGCCGGCCGTAGGTGCCCTCGAAAGTTGCCGAGGGCGGGCGTCGCGGTCCCTCAGGTTGCGGATGGTGCCCTCAGGAGGTGCTCAAGCCATGACCGCGCAAGGTAAAGTGGGAGGTGCGGATAATGAAATGGTCGTTGTCGGCGGCCCCGGCTGGCGGCCGGGCGGTAATCCTCGAGCCAAGTGGTAGGGTTGGTCTCCCCATTGTATACGCGGGGTCGGGCTCGAAGCGAAGGAAATGGGGCATCGTGGATCGTGGGCCGAAATGCCCTCGGCCTCCTTGAGCTCGAGCTCGGGGGCCGGCGGTCTTCTCGGCTTGGGAGAGCGGGCTCCGCGGGCGGCGCACGGTGGCGGGGCTGCGGCTCTGTCCTCTGCCCCCGATGCGTGGCGCCCACCGCGTCGCTTAACTTAAGTCTTGTCGGCGGCTTCGTGGTCGTCAGCGGTGGTACTTGCCGTCGTCCGGGGGCGTTTTTAGCCCGAGCCCCTGCTGCTGCCGGGCGTTGATGGTGTCCACTGGCGTCGTGGTTCTCGCGACTTCGTCGGCGCGTGGTTCGGGATGCGGGGGAGGCCTCATGCTCACATCGGTCGGCGATGACGATGAGCTCACCGCTCTTCGGACCGCCGCCTGCGGGAGCCTCTTGAGTTGCTCGTGGGTCCTGTGTGCCTCGGGTCCCCTCGGGGGCGAGACAGCGTCGAGGAATAGCGGCTGACGACGCTGCACGGGATGCCTCGGTCCGGAGGCGGGAGGCACATTCGAGCCCTCGTCGGTGATGCGGTCATGGACCTCGCGGGCTCGAGCTCGTGCTCGTGATTCTTGTCTTCCTCACTGCTTTCCGGCGGGAGGGCTTCCGTGCTCTTGGGCCGCCGCGTGCCGGCTCCGCCAGGCTTCGTCGATCGGGCCTGCTACGCGGTCGGCCCGGAAATTCGGCGCTGCGTCTTGGCGAACGCCACGAGGGCGTGTGTTGGAGCATCGCCGGCGGACCTCGCTTCCACGCACCCTCGGGGTGTCGCACATGTAACAACCCGGCGTGTGGGAGGGTCGCGATCCATGAGGCTCATCCCGCCGAAAATGAGCTCGAGCTCGTGGACGGAAGTCTCGGCCGGGCTCGCCGCCCAATGAGAGTGGAAGGCCCGCTGCCCGCCGGGTACATCCCGCATAGGCCGCCGCGGAACTTCGTCGACCGACAAAATGCGCCTCCTCCGGTAGTGTGGGGACGACGCTGGCGATGGAGAAGGTCACATCGGCGAATCGAGCTGCGTGAGGCTCGCATCCCGTGATGTTCGATGCAGTCCTGATGAGGACGGCGAAGCGGTCCGCGGCGCGGATGGGGCCGACCGGGCGCGGAAAGTCGAGCCCCGCCCCATGCTCTCGCCGGACGGAGTCCGTGGCACCCCGAGGCGGGCCGGGATGTCCTCACGCCGCGACGAGGCGGGTGAAGATAGCTCCGTGATGGACTGCTCACCGGCCGAGAAATCGATGAGTGCCGGCGCATCGCTAGCGCCGCGCCGCGGTTCGGTGGCAGGAGGAAGCCATGAAGTGAAGAACGCCGCACTAGCGCCGCCCCTACCGCGCGCCAACCGCCGTGGGTCTAATACCACCGTCACAAAGAATGTCCGGCTAATGCGTGCTCCGATGGCCTAGCTCTAGAGATAATGACACAGGATTTATACCGGTTCGGGGCAAATCAGCGCCCTAGTCCAAATGTGATCACTATCCGAGCTCAAATGCTCATACCGGGGCTAGTACAAGCAAGGCGAGAGAGGGAGAGGGCTCCCAAGTCTCGCGGATTGAGGCTAGTGCCAATATCGAGTGGGTGTTGTGTTGTTGAGAGCAAACCGTTGTCCTGCCTCAACCCAGAGGCCTACCTCCCCTTTTATAGTCGTAAGGGGGGTAGGGAACATGAGCTCCCCTTGGGTTGAGGACTTAGAGAAACGAGGACGCACGTCTGAGGTAGTAGATATGTGGAAGAGCTCTCGGTCGAGCTCTGGCGCGGGGAGAGCTCCCTTCGAGCTCTTTGAGTGCCTTGGGCGTTGAAATTGGTCATCGTCGTACGCGGGAATTGCGGTTTGGGCGGTGGTCAGGCGTCGCCTTGTCTCTAATCGTAGTTGGAAGATGTCTTCTCGGTGTGGGTGTGTCCACACCGTCGATGGGAAGGCGTACCCCGTGTGTACTGTTGGCGACGCACCGGGTGGCGGAGCCGTTTAAGCCGGCGGGGTATGGCGAGGTGGTCGAATGACCTCTCCCCGTGAAATGTAGCTCTACGTGGCTACAGCGGCCAAAAGAGTGGTTGGACTTGTCGTGGAGTTGTTGACCAACTCGCACTGCGCGAGACTTCTTTGAGAAGGTAGGCGGATGAGCTCTCTCATGGCCGTCGCCGCTGGACTCGTCGTGGGGAGCTCGAGCGAAGTCGGAAAGAGCTCCTGACGAGGTCGAGCGCCATTGAAGATAGGGGAGCTTGCCGTCGAGAGACCTCGGCCCGAGCGAAAACATGGATCTCCGCCCCAGGAGCTCGTTTCAGGAGAGCCCGAAGCGGCGGAGAGGCTTATCCTCGCGTGGGAGAGCTCCGCGTATGATGAAGACTTTGCACGCCACGGTAGGATGTCTTGTCTCCCTCGCGATCGGGGTCCGAGGTTGTGTTTGAGTTGAGAACTTTGCTTATGGGTGTCCCAAATATCGATCCCCACACTATCCCACATAGCCACATGTGACTCATTCTTCTTTTTGGGTTTGTTCTTCTCATTCTTGGCATCATTCTTCTTTCTTGCTTTCTTGATGCCCTTCTCATCATCACTTTTATATGGGCACTCTAAGAATCAAGTGACAATCATCATGGCAACAAAAGCATGTCATGTTGCCTTCATTCTTGCCATCCTTGGTCTTCTTCTTGGATGATTGCTTCTTCTTGTTCTTGGAGATGTAGTTCTTCTTCACAAACTTCCCGATCGCCTCACAAAGAGAGTCAATTACTCATCCACTTCACTTCCACTTGTAGAGGTGCCATCCTCTTCATCACTTGATTCTTCCTTCTTCTTCTTGCCCTTTGATGATGAGCTAGCCTTAAGTGCCAAGCTCTTCTTGTCCTCTTTCTTCTCTTCATCCTTGACCTTCTTGTTTGCCTTGTTGATGAGTTCTTGCTTTTTCTTGTCATCTCTATAGGAGTCATCGGTCATGACCTCATCAAGCAATTGGTTGGGAGTCAAATCCTTCAAATTTAACCTCACTAGCACGGTGATGAACATCCCAAACCGCTCGGGCAAACATCTCAAGAACTTCATGTTGAAGGTCTTGTCTTTGATCTCTTCTCCTAGAGCATTGAGATCATTCACCAACATTTGCATGCAAAGAAAACATCTCCTCAAGACGCTCTCATCTTCCTCCATCTTGAAGCTATTGAATTGCTCAAGCTTGATGTAGGCATTTGCTTGCTTGACGCCTTCTGCGTGCCCTCATAGCACTCTTCTAGCTTCTTCCATATCTCATGAGCAATTGTGAGTGACTTGACTTGCTCAAACATCAGATCGTTGAATGCTTCATGGAATGCACTCACGGCAAGATCATTTGCATAGATTTTCTTTTCTTCGCCGCTGTTGGCTCATTTGGCTTTGCCACCTCAAACTTGTTCTCGGTTGAAGATCTCTAGATTGGTTTTGGCTAATTAGTGACATCCTAGAACTAATCTCTCTATGCTAAGTGTTTGATTAGTTGGAGATTGGTCAAGTCAAGGTTGGTGCACGGTGGTCATGGCGGATGGATCGCGGTGATCTAAAAGATGATCAAGTGCTCAACTTGGAGTGGTTTCGAGGATCAAAATAGGCTCAAGGAAAAGGTATATCCATAGAGCCATTTTGATTTTACACTCAAGACACCATAGAGGGTGTGAGTGATTTAGGATAAATAACCATACTATAAAGAGGAGAAAATCATAATCGCTTTACTCACCTAGTGCCACCTATTTGAATTTCAAATTGCATATGCATATGGGTTAGTGACATGGCAACTCGATGAGAAACTCCTTGGAAATGACTTGAGAAAATGTTATCTAATTATGCTCAAGAGGTTGAGATATTTTTGGATGAGATGACATATTATTTGGATCAAGAATTGATTAAAATATTTGGAAAAGAAATTTGAAAAGAAAAAGAATAGAGAAGTGACGTACACATGCTATACATGTATATGTGTATATATGAGCATGCACGTACACAACACCACTTGCATGCTCTATACTTATGGTAGAAGTTGCTGTAAAATTTTCGTGATGAAAAGGTAAGGGATACTTCGATTTTGGAGTTGAACTTGTCAACTATGTTGCAGCAGTTTTCAGCATGTGGTAGTGTGGGAAGATGTCAAATCTGGTAGCAATCTGGAAGGTGTATGAAGCTCAAATTCTTATGGCTACTAGATGACTTAGTGTTGCACATCTCCACCAAATTTCATGTCGTTTCAACAAGTACATTGTGAGATATGGTTTATTCTTTGAGATGTACAAAATCTGCCAGAAAAGTGACAAACATTGGATTGATCAAGAGTCACTTTAATTGAAAGGTCCTCAAGTTGTAATCATGATTATAAGTGTTTGAGGCACCTAAGTTTGGTTTTGAATTGAGTTAGAAGCATGACAAGCAATGAGTACAAAAGCCATTGATTTGGGGGAGTGTACTTTGTAGACATCTAGTACTCAAATTGGAGATTAAGACCGAGCTCAAGATGGAGAGACAAGTTTGAGTTCAAATGATCATTGTATCTCTTCATGAAGAAAGAAAAGGACTTAAAGAAGATCTCAAGTTTACTCATCATATCAAGTCCATCACTTGGATCAATCAATCAAATTCAATTCAAGTGGTATCGGAGCCGTGGTCACCGCTTGAGCAAGGATTAACACCCTTCGATTGCAAGATATGGCTAATATTGTGTTTAACCATGTTGGGGAAAGCCTCCTCACTTTGATGGTGAAAGTTCTTTTGATCATTGGAAGAGAAAGATGACTATGTACCTCGGTTCTATACATGAGAGAGTATTGGAGGTGACGGAGAATGATTATGTCATCCTTGACCCTTCCAAGCTCACCGATGAGGATAGGGCAAACCGGACTTGTAATCGGATGGCACTCAACACCATATACAATCCCATCGATGCAAAGATATTTGAGGGCATCAAGGACTTGGATCGTGCTAGTGAAGTGTGGACAAGATTGAGTGAAACATATGAGGACACGAAGGTTGTCAAGAGTGCCAAGCTATATGGACTCAAGAGTGAGTTTGAGACTTTCAAGATGAAGGGTGGTGAAACAATTCTAGAGATGTTTCATCGGTTACAAGTAATTGTGAATGATCTCAAGACATTGGGCTACAAGAACAAGGCCACCTTCAAGATGGGCAAAGATGGTGCTTATGTGGTGACTTGGGATAGTGATGAGTCCGATGAGGAAGAAGAGGGCAAGGCAATGATGGCATTGGTTGATCAAGAGAAGCCTTCTCTATTTGACTCATCCTCCGGTTCATGCTTCATGGCTAAGGCCACCAAAGTATATGATGATGATGAACCATACCCTAATGAAGTAAAATATGATAGTGAGGTTGAATATGATGAATCAAATGAACCCACTAAAGATGAGATGTTTGAGGCAATGGAGCAAGCCAACATTGTTCTCATAGCTAAGGCTAAGGAATGTAAGGCCTTGGAAAAGAGGGTTGCCTCTCTTGAAAAGAGCCTTAAGGAGCAAGAAGCATCTTATGAGTGTCTAAAGGAAGACCATGAGGAGCTTCAACTTGCTCATACAAAGCTTGAAAAAGCTCATTCCTTGCTAATTGCTAAGAATGACAAGGTTGTCTTAGTCTCCAAAAGGAATGTTGGTTCAACATGTGACATCATAGATGAACCATTCATGGTTGATGTTGAAGAACCAAGCATACCTTCCACATCCACATCAACCCACTCTACCTCCACTAGTAGTGATGGAAAGATTTTAGATTCATCATTATTAGTTGAGAATGAGACTCTCAAGAGAGAGGTGGATGAGCTCACCCACGCCTTGGGTAAGGCATATGGTGGGGATGCCAAGTTGCTTAAGTGCTTGGGTAGCCAAAGATTTTCCCTTAATAAGGAAGGTCTACGGTATATCCCTAAGAAAGGCAAGAAGGCCTTTGTGACTACAAAGCCTAGCTTTGTGAAGAGCAATGGTTCTTATTGCTATAGATGCAAGCAAGTTGGGCATCAAGAACAAGAATGTGCTAAAAAGAACACCAACAAGAAAGCAAACAAAGTGCATTCAATTTGTTTTGATTCATGCTATTTGCTTACCAAGAGGGAGAATGGTGTTAAGGCAAAGTTCATTGGTACACCAATTGTGGGACCAAAGAAGAATTCCATTTGGGTACCAAAGTCTTTGGTAACTAACCTCCAAGGACCCAAGCAAGGATGGGTACATAAATCTCATTGATTTGATTTGTAGGTGAATTACAAGTCCGGAGGGAGGCATTGGATTCTTGATAGTGGGTGCACTCAACATATGACTGGTGATGCTAGAATGTTCAATTCTTTTGATACAAGGTCAAGTGGTGGTAGTATCACATTTGGTGATAATGGTAGAGGCAAGATCAAAGGACATGGCAAGATTGAAATCACAAGTGATTTGAGTATATCCAATGTGGCACATGTTGACAAGGTGAACTTCAACTTGCTCTCGGTAGCACAACTTTGTGACCTTGGTTTTAAGTGCATATTTGGGGTTGATGACATTGAGGTTGTTAGCATGAAAGACTCGAAGTTGATATTCAAAGGCTTTAGACATGACAATCTATATCTAGTTGATTTTGGCACAAGTGAAGCAAAATTGAGTACATGTTTGCTTTCCAAATCAAGCATGGGTTGGCTATGGCATAGGAGACTTGGACATGTTGGCATGAAGCAATTGAATAAACTTGTGAAGCACAACTTGGTGAGAGGCTTGGATGGAGTTGAGTTTGAAAAGGACAAGCTATGTGGTGCATGTCAAGCCGGCAAGCAAGTAGGCAACACTCATCCTAAGAAGAATTTCATGAGCACTTGCAAGCCATTTGAGTTGATGCATATGGATTTATTTGGTCCAACCACATACACTAGCATTGGAGGCAATAAATATGGATTTGTGATTGTGGATGATTTCACTAGATATACTTGGGTATTCTTTCTCAATGACAAGAGTGACACATATTCTATCTTCAAGACATTTCTCAAGCAAGTGTGCAATGAATATGATGTTACCATCAAGAAAGTGAGAAGTGACAATGGTAGTGAGTTCAAGAATACAAGAATTGAAGAGCTATGCAATGACTATGGTATTAAGCATGAATTCTCACCTACCTACACACCACAATCCAATGGCCTAGTTGAGAGGAAGAATAGGACTCTCATGGATATGGCAAGGTCAATGCTTAGTGAATATGATGTGAGTCAATCATTTTGGGCCGAAGCAATCAACACCGCATGCTACTACATCAACCGATTGTATTGTCATCCAATGATGGGCATGACACCCTATGAGCTATTGAATGGAAGAAAGCCAAGCATTGCTTACTTTAGAGTCTTTGGTTGCAAATGCTACATATTGAAGAAAGACACTAGATTGGGCAAGTTTGACAAGAAATGTGATGAGGGATTCTTGCTTGGTTATTCCACTACAAGCAAAGCATATAGAGTGTGGAATAGCACTAGTGGTCAACTTGAGGAAGTGCATGATGTTGAGTTTGATGAAACCAATAGGTCCCAAGATGAAGAAGAAAATCTCAATGATGTTAGTGGAACTCAATTGGTAGATGCAATGAAGAACATGGACATTGGGCACATCAAGCCAACTCAAGTGATTGATGTTGATGATGACAAAGATCAAGTGCTCTCATCTCCAATGGGTCAAGCTAGTGGTTCTCAAGTGCAAGATCAACAAGCTAGCACATCATCTCAAGTGCAAGACACATCAAGTGATCAACCAAGTTCAAGCAATCAACTATCAATACTCCAAAATTCAAGTGTTGCTAGACATCACCCAATTGATCAAATTGTTGGTGATATTGCAAGTGGAGTACAAACAAGAGTAAGACTTACGGCATTTTGTGAGCACTTTGCATTTGTGTCACAAGAAGAGCCGGAGAAGATTGATGATGCCATGAAAGATGAAGAATGGGTATTGGCAATGCAAGAGGAGCTCAATAACTTTGAAAGAAATGAAGTATGGAAGTTGGTGGAAAGGCCAACCAACTACAATGTCATTGGAACCAAGTGGGTGTTCAAGAACAAGCAAGATCAAGATGGCATTGTGGTTAGAAACAAAGCAAGACTAGTTGCACAAGGCTACACTCAAGTTGAGGGTCTTGACTTTGGTGAAACATATGCTCCGGTGACAAGATTAGAGGCAATAAGGATTCTATTAGCCTATGCATATGCCCATGACATCAAGCTATACCAAATGGATGTGAAAAGTGCATTTCTCAATGGCTTCATCAACGAGCTTGTATATGTTGAGCAACCTCCCGGTTTTGAGGATTATCACAAGCCTAATCATGTGTACAAATTGAAGAAGGCATTGTATGGTTTGAAGCAAGCACCTAGAACATGGTATGAGAGGTTGAGAGACTTCTTACTCAAGAAAGGCTTCAAGATGGGGAAGGCCGACACTACTCTCTTCACCAAGAAGATTGGTAAAGATTTGTTTATCTTGCAAATATATGTGGATGATATCATATTTGGATCAACAAATCAAGACTATTGTGAAGAGTTTGCTAAAATGATGGCCAAAGAATTTGAAATGTCTATGCTTGAGAGCTCACATACTTCCTTGGACTTCAAATCAAGCAACTCAAGAATGGCACATTCATTAGCCAAGGGAAATACATAAGAGACATGATCAAGAAGTTTGACATGCAAGATGCAAAGGGCATAACCACACCAATGGGTACAAGTGGCACCCTAGATCAAGATCTCAAAGGCAACATGGTTGATCAAAAGCTTTTAGGTCATTGATTGGAAGTTTACTCTATGTAACCGCATCAAGACCGGATGTCATGTTTAGTGTATGTTTGTGTGCAAGATTTCAATCCTCACCAAGAGAGAGTCATTACAAGGCCGCAAAGAGAATATTGAGGTATTTGAAGCATACACAAGATGTTGGCTTATGGTATCCTAAGGGGTCTAGCTTTGAACTTGTTGGATATTCGGACTCGACTATGGTGGTTGCAAGATCAATAGAAGAAGCACTAGTGGGACTTGTCAATTCCTTGGAAGATCTCTTGTGTCATGGTCCTCAAAGAAGCAAACAAGTGTGACACTCTCTACCGCCGAAGCCGAATATGTTAGTACGGGGAGTTGTTGTTGCCAACTACTTTGGATGAGGTCCACATTGAAGGATTATGGATTTGACTTCAACAAAGTACCCTTTGTATTGTGACAATGAGAGTGCTTGCAAGATGACTCAAAATCCGTGCAACATACAAGAACCAAGCACATTGATATAAGGTACCATTTCATTAGAGAGCATCAACAACAAGGTGACATTGCAATCCATCCAATTGGTACCGAAGATCAACTTGCCGATATATTTACCAAGCCACTTGATGAGAAGAGATTTTGCAAGCTTAGAAATGAATTGAACATTCTTGACTTCTCCAATATGAGTTGAATGCACCCCACATATGTGACATGCCTCTCCACCAAGCCAAAGCAAAGGTGAAATTGTTTGACATGTCATCATAATATCTAAGGACTTGTTAGATCATATAGACATACAACTTGATCCTTAGGTTGCATTCATGGAAAAGCAATGAATTTCAATGTATGTATGCCATCACTATTGTTTTATATGCTTGATTGATCTAGTGATGACATATGACATGCTTGTGGGCTTGCAATCTCAAGTGTTGAATTTGGATATATTGTCAAATATGTGGTTCAACATAGACATGATAACCCTCTCTTGAGGTGTGGAGAAGCTTGTCTTTGGTTCAAACCGAATTACATGTATGGCAAGCTATCCAAATTTGACCAAATTTGAAAACTAGTCTTTCCAATATCAAAAGAACCCGATCAATCCTTTTATGTCAATTGTTGACAAAGGGGAGAGATTAGTGCATAAAGATTAGACGGGGATCAAAAATTTTTGAAAGCACACAAGTAGGGGGAGCAAGCTCATAAGCCATTTGTTGCATTTGTTTGTGCACTAACATATGACTTGCTCTTGCACATGTATTTAAATTCCATATATACATGCTTGTGTGGTGTATGCTAGTAGTACCTTGATTGATATTTGATCAACTAGCATGCTTAGGTGGTACCTAGATATTTTGTTTTCCGCTCTAAATTCAAGTACCTATGCTTATAATTTGATCTCACGAGGTACTTTGAGTTTTTGATGAAATATCTAGTTACTCTTGATGCTTGTATGGTGAGAAAAGCGCAACTCGATTGGTATCACGCTTCAAAGGTCCATTCTTTCACCTTAAGCATCATTTTGGTAACATGGCTCACTCCCCTAATTTCAGTATTCATACATGTATGCAAAGCCTATACCAAACTCTAGGCATACATGTAGGGGAGCTCATGCTACCAAAACCGAACTTATGATGATTGTCCAAACCTATAATCATGAGCAAATTGCTTGGACAACCATGATGAGTTCAAAAATAATCTTATCATAAAATCTTTATGTGGGTTATCACCAATTACCAAAAAAGGGGGAGATTGAAGATCTCTAGATTGGTTTTGGCTAATTAGTGACATCCTAGGACTAATCTCTCTATGCTAAGTGTTTGATTAGTTGGAGATTGGTCAAGTGAAGGTTGGTGCGCGGTGGTCATGGTGGATGGATCGCGGTGATCTAAAAAGATGATCAAGTGTTCAACTTGGAGTGGTTTCGAGGATCAAAATGGGCTCAAGGCAAAGGTATATCCATAGGGCCATTTTGACTTTACACTCAAGACACCATAGATGGTGTGAGTGATTTAGAATAAATAACCGTACTATAAAGAGGAGAAAATCATAATCGCTTTACTCACCTAGTGCCACCTATTTGAATTTCAAATTGCATATGCATATGGGTTAGTGACGTGGCAACTCGATGAGAAACTCCTTGGAAATGATTTGAGAAAATGTCATCTAATTATGCTCAAGAGGTTGAGATATTTTTGGATGAGATGACATATTATTTGGATCAAGAATTGATTAAAATATTTGGAAAAGAAATTTGAAAAGAAAAAGAATAGAGAAGTGATGTACACATGCTATACATGTATATGTATATGAGCATGCACGTACACAACACCTTGCTTGTTGCTTGCTTGCCGAACGAAGCTTGCTTGCCGAACCAACTTGCCGAACGAAGCTTGCCGAACGCAGCTTGCTTGCCGAACGCAGCTTGCCTGCTTTGCTTGCTAGTTCGATGGACTAATTTTCATAATTGGAATGGCGACGTGCAACGCTGGGCCTCGGGATGCTGCTGGTCGCTGGTGTCCTGCTGCTGGGCCCGTTCATCGCTAGCTGCTGGGCCGGCCTACTGAAGTCCAGGCGGAGGAGCGCTGCTGGTCCGTTCGATGGGGTTGATCCATCTCGTCCGTTTTTCAGACTGCCATCGAAGGAGCGCCCAGTCATCCGTTTTTCATCGAACAAAAATCCGCCGCCGCCGCTCGGTTCCAGAAAGACAGAGAGCACTCGAGCGTGCCGTTCCTGCCCGTTGGAGAGGAGCGTGGAGAGCCTGTGCTGCTAGCCGTTGGGAGTCTGAGAGCATGCTGGTATATATGTGAGCTACTTACCTCTCTACTCTCTCTCTTGGCATTTCGAATTTTCACAGGGAGCTCGTTCTTCCCCCATTCCAAACCCTAGAACAAGAGAAAAAAGAGCTCCTCTCCTCTTCTCCCTCGATCTATTGATTTGAGCTGAAATTAATCGAGTGAGCTTGTGCTAGAGAGCGATTTGAGGGCTCCAAGAGGATTGCTTCCCTCTCCTCTCCACTTCGTTGGTGGATTTGAGTTATTGAGAGGAGATTGGGGAAAACCTAGTGTGCATTGCATTTCGGGATTCATATTTGTGGCACTAGGTGGTGATTGCAATTGTGGATTTCTTATTGCTCTTGGAGAGCACCACTCCTAGACGGTTTGGAGATTGTTAGAGGGTTGGGAAGAGACGGTGATTGTTCTTGCCCACCTCCCGGTGATTTGTGAGGGGTTTGTGATCTTCTCTGGCGGAGTGCCAAATTTATACTCTAATATATTGCTCGTGTCTTGGGTACCTCTCATTTGCTTTGGGTGCAAGTAGCCTAAAGGCACTTGGCTAGGAGTGAGCTCCACCTTGCCCCCACACGTGAGAAAGTCGACACAACGGAGACGTAGCTTGACGGGTGCTCAAGTAAACTTCGGGGTAAATCTTGTGTCTCTCCATTGTGTGATTGTTGTCTCCCGGTGATTGGCTTCATTGTCTATATTGTGATATCATCTTCCGGTGATTGGATTGACTAGCCTCTACACGTTGGTATATCATTCTACTCCTCTCTTGCAATACTTTATATTTATATATCTTGTGCTTGAGTGGTTTGTGTAGACTTGCTAGTTACTTAGACTTATTTAGTGTAATCTAGCTCTTTCACCTAGTTGGTAAAGTAGTGACTTAGCCATTTGTGTGAATTAGAGACTCTAGCAACTAGAATTGTTTATAGGTGGCTTGCCGACAAGTAGAGCTAGAGCAAACGCATTTACGTTTTGTTATTTACTAACAAGTTGCTCTAGTGAATTTGTAAAATTTTTTTATTAGGCTATTCACCCCCCCTCTAGCCATTTAGGACCTTTCATCGGTCACAACCCACACTTCTCTATTGATTGACTTGAGGTGTGCGGTCATCTTCACCTTCCAATAGGCAAAGTTGGTGCCATCGAAAGGTGACGCCTTCTTGGTGTTGTTGACATGAAAAGTCATCGCCATTTTGTCACCGTAGCATGTTAAGCCACTCAAATAACGGTGACTAGCTCTGATACCACTTGAAAGGTCCTAATAGCTAGAGGGGGGGTGAATAGCCTATTAAAAATTCTTACAACAACACTAAGCACCCGGATTAGTAAATAAGATGGCGAAGCTAAATAAGCGGTGCTACAAGCTATCTATGCAAGCCACAAGCAAGAGATGATATTTCTAATATCTCTAGGATCACTCAAGGGCTATGTCGCTAGATTACTCCTAGGTGAGCAAGCAATTCTAACTAGATTACCACTAGGAGCTAAAACAAGACTAAGCAAGCTACACAAGCTACCAACTAAGCACCCTAACAAGATATGCTACTAAGTAATGCAAAGAGGTGCTAGAATACAATACCACTGGTGTAGTGTCGAGGTTGTAGCCAATCACCGTGATCACCAAGAAATCTCCAACGAGCAAGAACAAGTGACACAATGATTTTTCACCGAGGTTCACGTGCTTGCCGGCATGCTAAGTCACCGTTGTGGCGACACACTCACTTGACGATGCTAAGCTTAATGGCCGTGCCAAATCCCCTATGGGAGCTCAAGCAAACGATCACAAGAGAGGGTCCAACAAGCCACGAGCAATCCACTAGTGCTCCTTTCACGAATCTCCCCGCGGGGTAAGGAACGACCCCTCACAATCACCACCGGTGTGGCCTCAAACAAGCTCCACTTGAGCTCAACACCGCCTCTTGCTCCAAGCCGCTAGGGAACCGGGCAAATTCCCAAGAAAACAAGAATCCCGCGGCTTCTCCAAGGATGAAGTGCCTCTAGATGCAACCGATGATGCAATGCACTTCTATCACTCTCAATCTCACCAAGAATCCGAATTAGTGATGAGGAGATGAGTGGAGGGAGTCTCACAAGCTCAATAGCAAGTTAGAGTGTTCAAATGTGCAAGAGAGAGACTATGAAACCGGGCAAACCCATATATATAGCCTCCTCCACGAGATAGAGCCGTTGGCCTTCAAAATGTGCTTTTGCGGGGTGACCGGATGCACCGACCGGACTCACCAAATGAGTCCGGCCGCGGGTCCTGGCCGCTTCCGGTCACAACATGCAAGCGGCCCACAAACCGACACGCCTTTGTGCGTCCGGCCGATGGATCCGTCCATGCGTCCGGCCGATTTCTGGGTTGATGTCGAAAACATCCTTTTACTCGTTCTTTTGATCGGACTCACCGACCGGACGCACCGGTCAAGGCTTCCGTGTGTGCGTCCGGTCGGCCGTCGCGCACCACCAATCGAAAACAAGGCTTACCGAAGTCCGATCGGACTCATCGACCGGACGCACCGGTCGGTGCTTCCGGTCAACTTCCAGCCGATCGAGAGTCCGTCACCCCTGAAAACAACGAAGTTCGTCATGTTGTTGTCGCCTTTGCTTCAACCTTGCTTCGCCTCTTGCCATATGTTGCCAACACGTCGAAGATGAACACGTTATCACCAATGTTAGCACGTCGATAAGTTAGGCAAGATCGGGTTAGTGCTCTCATGTCCTAAATGCAATATGCAAGTCAATTGGACCTAGAAGCACTTCACCAAAGGATTGTCGCGGCATTCCCTCTTGATAGTCGGCTATCTATCCTATAATGTGATCACACGCTCTATCGTGTCTTGATCACTAAAAAGGAAAACCCTATCAAGATACCTTTGCCTTGATCTCCCTGGTTCTTCTCAAGCCGATCACCGAGCTTGACGATCCATCATGTCCACCATCATCGTCCATGTTCATGATCATCATGCTCCTTGTCATCCATCTAATCCTATCTCATAGTCATCACTTAGAGCAAAGGATTAGTCCACAAGTGTGTCATCAATTTCCAAAACCAAACATGAGATTTCACGCGCCCTCGCCACGATCGCCGCGCCGAGCTCGCCACGGCACGGGTTCGCTTTCGATGGATTGCGGCGTACATGACGCCCAGCCGCCGCGACGGGTCGCCGGACCCGGTCGGCGTGAAAGAAGGCGAGCTCGAAGGTGCCGTTGGGCGACACCAGCTTTGTCGCCGCCGCCCAATTAATGCCCCCGCGACGGCGCCGCCGCCGCCGCTTGAACCACATGGATGCCGGCGTCTCGCGCTTGCGCGCTGAAGAAGACGAGCACGGCGCCCGTGCCCTTCGCAGTCTTACTACGCCATGGCTTGCGCGCCGCCTCACCCGACGGCATTCGCCCCGCCCACGCCGCCGCCACCGCACTGGCGCGCCGCCGTACATCGCCATGCCCGCCGCCTCCATCACCGCTCCGCCCCGCCTCGCCGCTACCGCTGCCACGGAGCCGCGAGCGAGATGAGGAGTGTGTTCGACGAGGGTGTCGAGCGGCCGTGTAGAGTGGGTCGACGAGGCCGCTAGAGTCGCCGCACGCGGAGTGGCCTTGCAGCTTCGCCGACGGCGTGCGCCGTGATGGAAGGAAAGGATAAGGAAGGGAGGGCGGCTCTCATCAAATTAAAAACCATTATACCCTTCAATATTTATTATAATTCAGTTCTTGTACTATGGTTCCTACCGCCACTTGGTTCCTCCTATTTGGTTCCTCTAGCTTTTTAACCATTGGATCAGACCAAATGGAGGGTCCATATTAATTCCAAGCGTGGTAAAAACTCTCATTTAAGTTGGTCTCAGCGTGCTCACAAAAAGTTCAGATTTTTATGAGACATATTTTTAAGAATTTTTCTTACGGTTTCATAAAGTAATTCTGAATCATCACCCAAATCGTTTCTTGATAAAATCTTGTCCAAAGTATTTGTAAGGGAATCTGGATCACTACCAACACATCCTTCATAAAAAAACACCTTTTCCTTCTTAGGCAAAGCATTTTTAGTGTTTGATAGAGCTTCATAGATAAACATAGTTCAAATAACTACATTTTTAGATATCAAAGTTGAGAGTTATTGCAAATGTTTACCGGTGTTTATTATCAGTAACTTTGTTACTCATGTTGGGTAATTTCCTTCCATTGCCGAATATTGTTCTTCAAATGGGGATTGGTTAGAGCCATGGCGAGAGTGAACCTATTAAAAATAGTGTGGAATGTAGCTTTATATAAATCTTCTTGAGCAAAACCCTCGTAGCATGATGGAAGAGTGGATCCATAAAATGCACAGTTTCGTTTTTCAAGTCCAATATAAATAAATGTATATGCCGCCTCGATAGTATGGCAGTAGAATCTGTAAAAAAATATAGGCATTGAGCGGTAAACAAATTAAAATTAGACTTTTAAGTAATACAGAAAAACATAACTTACATTGCTACAATCTTTAATGTTGTATCGCATACCCGCCAACACTCAAGTACTCTTTTCAGTTTGTCCAGGTATGCCTTGTCAATATTTTGACAATATCGTGGATCTCGTCGAAAACAAGTTATTTCCTGATAATTATTTATAATTTTTATTATTTATGCTGTAAGTATTTCATGAATCATATAATTTTTATCATCTCAAAGTATTTGTATGGAAATCTGGATCACTACCAACACATCTTTAATTAAAAAAAACAACTTCTCCTTATTAGGCAAAGTATTTTTTTAGTGTTTGATAGAGCATCACAGAGAATTCAGAGCTAACCCTTGGAAAGGCCCTACCATATTTGCCAGCGGTGACCCACTTATTGCCAGGCTTGTATTGGTTTTTTTTTTTTTTTTTTTTTTTTTTTGAGCATCAACCAGGCTTGTATTGTTGAGATGGTGTTCAATAGCCTTAAAACACCTGAGACAACACAATTCCGGAAAATTTGTTCAAGAATTTCCAAAGTATGCTCGGCATTTGCGTGCCATCTTTGACTTGATAGACTATACTAACACTATTCGTTTTATTGTGTTAATTATAATAATCTTTTTTGTTTTTCAAATAATAATAATAATCTTTTTTCGAGGGGATATTGTGTTGTAATAATCTGATACAAACATGAAACATTATGTCCGCTTGAAACGGCCGGCCTGCAAGCAGAGCTTGCAGGAGGCCCACTTTTCAAGGTCCAAGAGAACTTCACGGCCATTATTTGACAAATCACAACTTAATTCAAACAATTATGTGTAGTTCAAACAAGACTTTGAAACAAGCTTCATGCTAATAATTCTTCTTATTGTCTAACTGCATATATTTTATGGGATTATTGTAACATTGGAATTTGAGTAAATGGGAGGACGCCACAAGTCCACAGTGGCACACTTCGCTTACTGCTAGTGGTGGGAGGAAAGCAAAGCGCCGGCCGGATGCCTCCTCCGTTACGGGCTGTGGTGGGCTAATTTTGCGGCCTTTTTCAAATGGCCCATTTTGCTATTTCTTTTCCTACCCCAGCAGTATCATTATGGGCCGACCTAGTATACTACATTGGAAAAAGTCCACATTCCTCCCCCAACTATCACAGAAGTTCACTTTTTTCCTCCCTTAACTTCAAAACCCAGACAAATCGCCGCCCTCAACTTTTCAAACCATGCATTTTTCCTCCCTCGAGCGGTTTTGACGGCGGTTTTGCTACAGTAACCGCGGGTTTGGTACAGTAACCATGGTTTGCTACAAGACCATCACCTTTGCCTTTTCCTTTTTAAAAAAATCCGATCTGAATCTTTAAAAATCATAGTAAATCACACAAAAATTAAAAAATAGAAAATCTAATTTTGTTAGACTCCACATGAGTAGATCTACACAGTGAACATATAATATGGTATACTTTAGTTCAACAAAATAATTATAGAAGCCGCAGCTACGAATTATTTTAATTAATTATATATTCACCGTGTAGAACTTTATACTAAAGCATATCATATTAAATATTCACTGTGTAGATCTACTCATGTGGAGTCTAACAAAATTGATTTTCTATTTTATGATTTTTTATGATTTTCTATGATTTTTCAAAGATTCAGCCAAATAAATGAAAAAGAAAAAGACAAAACTTTCATAGCAAAAACTTTGTACTAAAGCATATCATATTATATATTCACTGTGTAGATCTACTCATGTGGAGTCCAACAAAATCAGATTTTTTATTTTATGATTTTTCTATGATTTATTATGTTTTTTTTCAAAGATTCAACCAAAATTTTTTAAAAAAGAAAGGCAAAGGTGCTGGTACTGTAGCAAACCATGGTTACTGTACCAAACCCGCGGTTACTGTAGCAAAACCGCCCTCAAAACCGCTAGAGGGAGGAAAAATGTATGGTTTGAAAAGTTGAGGGAGGCGGTTTGTCCGGTTTTTGGAGTTGAGGGAGGAAAAGTGAACTTCTGATAGTTGGGGAGGGAATGTGACTTTTTCCTACTACATTTAATTCCATTTCTGGTTTTTTTTCTTTCTTCAACCATCTCCTTATTTTCTCTTTCGATAATGGTGACTGATGTATGAAATATTTTAACTTCATTTTGTGTTGTTTCATCTCCTTATATTTTAGGTTTTACTATATTCCTATTTCAATATAAAATAGTTATATTGTTACATTTTAAAAATATTTTGTATATTTTTATTTATCACATTTAAGATGTTTAATTTATCCTACATTTTTTTCTCTAATGAGTAAATCCATTAGAGATATAATTCAATTGTCCTTCCCTTTTTTAAAAAATGACATGGACGTGGCGTATATATCTAAGTACTCTACAAACGACAGAGGAAAAAAGTAGGCTGTCCTTTCCTGATATATAGAGCAATCAAGCAACAACTAGTTTCGATCATAAGACTGAGAAGAGGACAAAATTTAGACAGAGAGTTTCAATGAAGTTTACAAATAAAAAACCAAACATATTACTTAGAATTTAAACAATCTACACATAATCTACGAAACAAGCTGGATAAAAAACCAAACATATTGCTTCCGCATTCGGTTTACAGAAAAAAAAAAAAAAATAAACAAGCTGGATCGATTGCTTTCTAGGCCATCGTGTATTCAAAAAAATAAAACGACAGCAACGACTCTACCCAGTTATATGATGAAACAACACACGTGCGAACGCGAGGGACGACTTCAAGGGTCGATGGGAGATACTACGAAACGGAAGGAAAGAGCTAAAAACAAAACAAATCTCTCACCGAACAAGCTATATATGCATGCTACAAGTTTCTAACTATTTTCTGAAAGAGTTGTGAACTTGTAGCCAACGAACTAATGCAAAACGCAGCTCCGGCCGTCATAATGGCAACTGTAGTATGAACGTCATGCACACTTGTGGAAACAACTCGTTGCTTTCTTGTCAATTATACACTTTGATTTTTTTCTACAATGTGGCCCCCCAAATGTTTTTTTTAAATTAATTCTTACCATAGTGGCAAAACCAAAGGGATTTTATATTTATTTATTTATTTATTTATATATAATGCACGTTGAACAGGTGCAAATGAGGTGGAAATTAAAGGATGTGGACACAGCAGCCAATAACAGAAACGCATGCATTACCCTGCTGGCCTACTCCAAAAATATCTTTGGAGTTGGATGTCATTTTTCCAGCACGTTTAAGGCCTGCTTACCGGGCAGGGATGCAGACTAATTGAGTTCTTCTTCTCATAAACATGATTACTCTGGTAATCATGAGCACGATCAAAAACATATCATCATTGTTGTCTGTTGAGAGCGGGATTGAGGCACCGAGAGATGATGCTAGACCGGGTTTGGTGGATTAATGGACACAAGCAACTCAATCTCACCGCCGATGATGCGCTAGACCGATGCATGCATGCTCCACTATAACCGTTGAAGCATGTGATGTGAGAACTATGCGTGGGGCGCGCTGAAGAATTAATCTTCTGCGTGCACGTGCGTATATGTCTCCTTATTGCTTGTGACTCCGACACTGGGGCAAACCTTTCCCAAACCCGTCCCACCCTGTAAACCACCCGCACCGTCACGCCATGTAAAACAATCTACTCAACCCGTCCCGTCCCGCCCCCACAAAATAATATGTGCTCAACCCGCCCACCCCGTCCTGCCCCGCCCGCCCCGCCCGCCCGACAACGGCGGGTGGCGGCGGCAGCCGTCCCTCTCCTTCCCCAACCAAGAGCACTCATAGAAGGCGCCCCAAGTCTCAACTTGCCCCAACCCCGTCCCCGCTCCGCAAGATAGACAAACCCGCCCGTCCGGCACCGCAACATAGACAAATCCGCTCTGCCCCGCATCGCAACATTGACAAACCCGTTTCAACCCATTGTACACACTTCATATTAGAACCCGCCCTAGAAACCCTGTTTTGTCCCGTCCCCGTTAGCAGGTGGACTATCGACCGCTATGGCGCTACGGGGTTGCTGCATGCCGACCAACTGGCCACGTGTCGCTGCATGGTGATCGTTACGCGCTTGTTTATCAGTGTCACAGCTTGCACGTTTAGCTGGTCGACATGAGACGTGTCCCACCGCTCTGAGGTGCTTTTGGACTTTGGAGTGTTCCTTTAGTCGTCACAAAATAATCTCTATGCCGGCTAGGGTCGACCTGCCACTGTACTACCGCTATAAACTTATACCTGCCACTGTACTACCGCTATAAACTTAAGCATTCAATGTATGATGTAGGCAATGCAGATAATGTGCGTGTGCATACGTGTCTTCTTTCTGTGAAACACGGATATGGCCTACCCCATCTATTATCTTAATATTTGACCGGTTTATAAAAGTACTTTTCCCGTTATTATTACTAGCTATCACTATCAAGCTCTCCTGTCACTATGACCATTATAAAAAGAAAAATGGAAGTGACATGTGATCATTTGTTAGAAAATGTCACATAATACCTCAGAGTACAATTCCTCTGAGGGCATTCTCGGTACATTTTTTTTCGATAAAGGGAGCTTCCCCATTTTCATTAACAGAGTAACGGAAATACAGAGTTTCTGGGACATTTAAGGTAGCAACAGGACAGTTCAGAGAAACATAGTAACAAAATAAGGGGGAAACATCAACCCCTAGCTGCAAGGATAACTAGAGACATGGAAATGCCAGCTTAACATTCACAGACTTGCTACCTAACTGGAGATCAACTTTGCTACTCCTGCTCAGCGCCTGCAGCATCATCGACGTCTCCTGGTAGCAGCCTCACCAGTCCACCCTGGTCTTGGTGCAGAAGGTTAACTGCGAACTGCAGTGTTGCTTCCACCGGCGGGATCCATGACTCCTTGTCCTCTTCTTTCAATAAACCTGCCCAGAATTTCATTAATGCACAGGCATGGCTCAATATTTCCAGTGGATTTTTGAGCACTTTTCCATCGAAGCAAACAGAGTTTCTTTTCTTCCATATGGCCCAAAGATACAGCCGAGATAGCCCTATTGCATGAAATTGCTTATTATTCGGGAGCCACTTATCACACCATTCCCATCCTTGCTCAAGGGATGTTGGAATATCATTTGCTCCAATACATGCAGCAATAATAGCCCAAATGCATTTAGCAATAGAACAAGTGAATAACAAGTGATCAACCGTTTCAATCTGTGTACAAAAATAACATGTAGGATCTCCTTTCCAATTCCTTTTTACCATGTTTTCTTTAGTTAGAATGGCCTTATTAGTTATTAGCCAAAGAAAAAAACTTCATTTTAGCTGGTATTCTAGCTTTCCAGATTCTCTTGTGGTAGATTCCACTATCAGATTCAGTCAAAGCATTGTAGACTGATTTGACACTAAACTTTCCATTTTTTCCAAACGCCAAATGACTCACATCATGTCCTCGTTACTAATTCTTGTGTCATGATTTTCTCCTTAAGAGTGATCCACTCATTCAACAAATCTCCACATAACCATCTATTGAAAGAAATTTGACTGGAACCACTCAACATTTGGTTCACAGTTATGTACTTCTTGTTGCACAGTTTAAAAAGAGTAGGGTGAGTAATACAGAAAGGCTTATCCTCTAGCCATGCATCATGCCATAGTAATGTTCCATTACCATCCATAATCACCTTCTTCCTTCCCTCAGTAAATAAATGTCTTTCACCTTTAACTGTCCGACCATATAGGAGAATCTCCTGGTTTATGTTTGACTTTGTGGTAATGGATTCTTTCTTCAAATATTTAAACCCGACAATATCCCAGCCGAGCCCAGTTTCAATTTCCACTTCCACCACCATTTACACAATGGCTCAGATTCATTTTCCCGACATCCTTAATTCCTAAGCCCCCTTTTTCTTGCTTTTGCAAATTTTAATCCATTTTACCAAATGATATTTTCTTTTTGTATGGCCTCCTTGCCGTAAAAAAAGTTCTCATGTTCTTGTCAACTTCATTTACCAATTGTTTGGGGTAAGAGATAAATGGACATATAATAGATTGGAGCATTGCTTAAGCCGGAAGTTATCGAGTTGTCCTTCCAAAGAATATTTGCTATGGATCCCCTCCATATCTCCAATCTCTTAGCACTCTTATCCAAAGAGTGGAGCCCAGTCAATAACATGTAACCTACTAGGGCTAACAGAAACCCCCAAATACTTAATAGGAAAGTATCCAAACCGGCAATTGAAAATTTCAAAGATATACAGACTCCCACATTCTCAATATCATTGACTATAATCACTTCACTCTTATTGAAGTTGATTTTAAGTCCAGCCATCATCTCATATAAGTATAGTAGCAATTTCATATTTCTAGCTTTTTCAATGTCATGCTTAAGACAAATGATGGTGTCATCTCATATTGCAGAATGGCTACCCCATTGGGAATGATATGATCTATCAAGCCGATCACAATGTCATTTTTCTCGGGCTTGCGAATCATTCTAGTTAGACAAATCGACCACAAAGTTAAACAGATTGGGGACAAAGGGTCACCCCGTCTAACCCCTTTTAAAGCTTTTAATATATGGTCCAATTGTATTGTTAACCTTGACACTTACAAGACCTCCTGCAACCACTTGATTTATCCAACTACACCACAAATCACGAAACCTCTAGCTTTTAAGCATTTGAATAATATGCCTTCTCAAAATCTAGTTTTAAAATAATTCCACATTCTTTTCTCCTCTTTGTTTCATGCAGAATCTCATGGAGGGCCATTACCCCACTCATGATATTTCTACCTTTCATGAAGGTTGATTGGGCTAGATGTATAAGTTTCTCGGCAACTCTTTCCATTCTCGGGGTTAACACTTTAGTGATGAGCTTGTATAAACAATTTAACAAGCATATTGGCCTATATTGTTAGATTTTTGCTGCATCTGCTACCTTTGGCAACAAGGTTATTATGCCATAATTGATTCTACTTATGTTTACTTTGGATGCATGGAAATCTGAGAATAGAGATACAACATCCTTTTTAACAATTTTCCAAAAGATTGATAAAATTCAATTGGCATACCGTCGTGGGCACGGAGCTTTATTTTTCTCCATCTCGAGATAGTGCATTCCAAATCTCTCGCTTCGAGAAATGGTTTGCATAAATCTCTATTTTCTTCTTCATCCAAAGTTTTAGCATCTCTCCAAATTTCCTCGCCGATGTTTACATCAAATACGGGAGCAGGGGCCAAATAATTCGGTGTAATATTCTTTGCATGTGCCGAAATTATCCTCCCCTTCAATTATATTCCCATCTTTTTTAAAACTCAATATGGTATTTTTACTCTTTCTCCCATTTGCCACTCTATGAAAATATTTTGTATTCATATCACCACTTTTCAACCATTTTTCATGTGATCTATTGTACCAATAGAGCTCTTCCTCTTCCGTAATTTTTAAATTTTCTTTCAAGACCTCTGTTTTCCTAATCCATTGGTCGAGTAAGGCTGTCATTTTCCTCTTTTTCTTCTAGTATCACAATTTCTTCCAACAACTCTTTTCTTCTCTTTCTCATATTAGAATGTATATTTACTCCCCATCCTTTAAGGTATTGCTTACATAACTTCAATTTCTGCTGGATTTTGTCCAGACTGATTTTTGCCTTACATGGAGCCTCCCATATCCTCTCTACTTGTGTATAAAAATCAGGATTCATTAGCCACCTGAGTTCAAATTTGAACTATATGGATTGTGTTTTTTATGCAGCTCCATATCATTTAGCAAAATAATAAAGGATTGTGATCAGAAATTTCCCTTGGAAGTTTCTTGATCATGGCTAAAGGAAACATCTCTTCCCAATCATGGGTCATTAAAATCCTGTCCAACTTGACAAGGGTGGGATTTTCTTGATTGTTTGTCCAGGTGAACTTTCCACCGGACATAATAAGCTCCCCTTAGTTCATATGTGTTTATTAAAGAATTGAACAAATCAGTATGTTGATGCACATCACCTTTTTTGTTTTTCTCATTAGCATATCTAATGATATCGAAATCCCCACCTATAATCATAGGTTCCTTATTAGTGGAGCAAAACAAAGCTAGTTCAGCAAGGAAATCATCTTTTAATTCATCATGAGCAGGCCCATAGACAGTCAACAAATTCCAATTAACTTTGACTGCTTTATCCCACACATTAACCTGGAGCATATATTCTCCTTGCTTGAAAGAATTTACAACATAAAATTCTCTTTTTAACCCCTACTAAAATTCCCCCTGACCTTCCCTTGGAAGGATTCCACACCCACAAATAGTCTTGATTGGGATCAAAGTTCCTCAAGATTCTATCATCACAAACCTCTACCATAGTTTCCTGGATTCCTAAGAAGTGTAAATCATACTTTGAAACATGAGATTTTTCAGATATGTAGAGACCCCATCTTTTCTAAGGCCTCTACAGTTCCATATAAGACCATTCATTAAGACACTTTACTTGTACATTTCTGCTGTTGATAGGGTTAGGCTTCCTACCCTTTCTTTTTTGCCCGGACAGGACTTTCCTGACCCAGTTATTATTAATACCCCTGGGGAGAATTTTACTTTTTTTTTTTCTCCCTTTTCTTCTTTTTTGATAACACTAATACAAAAAAATCATCGGTATATCGAGATACTTCCTCTCTTCCTACTTCAGCAATAGGAGATACACTTTCCTCTTCAACAATTGACTCTACTATATTAGCATTATTCTTAGCAAGCTATTTATAAAAAATATCATGCCTGGCACATTGTAGTTCTTTCAACAGATTAAAAGTTTGCAACTTATCATCTCCTACATCAATGCCCATATTCATAGCTAAATCATCTATTTCATCAACATGTAAAACAGAGAACATATTTTGAGATGAGATGTTACCTTCAAGATTTCTTTTCTTGGAAATAGCATCATTCTTTTCCATGGTTGTGAGGGCAGCATCCTTCATCAACCTCTCACTCCTCCCTGGTCCGTTTAGCTTCATCTTGCCGATTACCACAGATGTTTTTGGATGTTGCTAGAGTTTCCCTAGCAAGAACTTCTTGATTACCGACAGAGCCTCAATCCTTTCACCCATAGTAGTGTTATCCTCAATCACTTCTTGAAATGCTTTTGGGTCATCATATTTGGCCTCCTCATTTACTTCCATCACTTGGCTTTCCTGAGTGTTAACAATGTTGTCATCAGGGATGAACACCTCAGGGGAATTGGTATTGATGACGCTTTCTCGCTTTCGCTTACTACTTTCTCCAGAATGTCGGGTCCACTACATTCTTGTCTTGCATAATACTTTCTTTCACATAAGTATTAGCCTCGTACTTCTTGCATACTCCAACTTTTGCAATGTTTAAAGTTTGGTTCATGCTTCTGACTTTTTACATTCAACTTGCCCAGGTTTGCCCCCAGAGAGTCACTATCGAAATCTGAAGTGACATTATCAGATTGCATTAATGCTTTCCCACACCCTTGTTCCAGCACAATGTTTTGATTTTCTTCCATGAAGTTTGCATTCCCAGACCACATGCCCCTCTGTTGGAACTTTGGAGGTGCAGAATTTATGATCTGTTTGTCATATGTCTTATCATGATTATTGTCAGTACCTCCCATAATATCTTTGTTGCTATCCCCTTTATCCAAGTCCCCTTTGGCTTTTTATTTGGTGGCTGCCCTTCATTGATAGAAATTCAATCTGAGGTTGCTTTGGCTTCTCAACTTCAATGAACTCCCTTTCAAATCCAAATTCATATTCATCTAGTCCTAGACAAGCTAGAGCAGATTTAGGGACCTTTGTTACATCCCTGCAAGCAATAAGCATCCTCACATAATCTGTTCTAAACCTGGATTTCTCATCCACTTCTACCACTTTTCTCACAAGTGCCCCCACTTTAGCTAGGGTGAGAATGGACCTTTGGTCATCAGGGATGTTTGAAACTCTGAACCAGCTTTGTTGTAGCCTGCACCTGCTACCAGCAGCTGAATTCCATTGATCAATCTGAATTTTGGCTTCTCCCCCTTTGATGTCCATTGTCCTCATCTGACTCCACTGATTCACCATCTTAGCATTTGGGAATCTAAGTGTGAATGACTTGTCAGATTTATATTTGGCTGACCATTTCCAATATTCGGACCCCAAAGAAATTAGTAAAAAGCTGCTCAATATCCTTCCCAGTAACACTTCCGGATAGGGGCCGGTTATGACAGCAGTACTTGCTCTATCTCTAGCCATCTTAGAGTCAAGTATCTCATCAATATGAAAAAAACTTTGACCTTCTACTTGTGCGGCACACGGTTCAGGGCCATAGTTCCATGGTAGACATGTAGAACAATTATATGTGGTATGTGTGTTTTCATTGCAAATCTCACAATACATCCTACTACATTCACTTGTTGTGTGATTTGTGTATCTACATATCTCACAGCCTTTGCTAGACTCAGGGATTACCTCTTTCTTCTTGCTAGATTCAGGTGGATCTCTGTTACTGCTGAAACCACCCACATCAGCTTTTGGTCCCCATGCTTCCTGAGGAGTTGGTTGTTCCTTGTTGCCTTCCCACTTGGACCAAACAACTCCCTCATGAGATCCAGCCACTTCACCTCCACCTTCCGAGCTTGAACCTTCCCCTTTGATGTTCATCGACTCGGACTTTCTCCGCCAAATTCTTCCTCGATTAAGATTGCCATGACCTTGCCGGTTGCCTCCATATCCAGCGGATCCACCGTGGCTGGATTGGCACCGTCGCCGTCCAGGCCTCCACGGCCACCACCATGGTTGGGGTTGCCCCCCCCCCGACCTGGCCTCCACGGCCACCACCGCGGCCGGGGTTGACACCCCGCCGTCCCGGCCTCCACGACCACCACCGCGGCCGGGGTTGGCCACACCGCCCTGGCCTCCACGACCACCACCACGTCCTCCCCGATCAAATCGATTTCCACCCCATCCACCTCTGTTTCTTCCACCACCGGATTCCTCCACTCATTTTGCCGACCTCCTCCATATGGATTCATCGTAACCCGCACCACCGGTGCTGGATTCGATTTCACGGCTTCCGCGAACAATTTGGTATGTGGTGTTCTCCGAATGTCCTACCGAACTTGGCGAGATTCGGATGGGATGGAGGGCTAGGTTTCTCGATTGGGGGCGATTCATTCCCTTCTCCAAGCTTTTGGTGCCCTAACCCGAGGTCATCCTCAACCTCACGCTCACCCCCTCGGTACTGTCCGTAACCCCGACACGTGGCTCTTTGTTCGGCATAGGTCCCAGGATTCCAGGGACTAGCATCACCTTGGGGGGTGACCGGAACCACCGCGACTGACATTGGTTCCCCACCTGCAGGTCTCCTGCCGAGTGGTTCCCCTGTTTCAGATGCTCCAGGTCCTCGCCCATGGCGTAACCCTCGTCTCATTGACCCCGCCTGAGCTCAATAGGAGTGTACTTAAGTTTGACACCTTGCTTCGAGACTTTCTCGAAGGGGAACTCGTCCGCCATGGCCATCCGACAAAGGTTCATTGGGGAAGGATCCATCGGAGACGCACATGGCGATGAATCTGATTCCTCCCCATCCATATGTGCGGGGCGAATAATCCGAGCAGTAGAGCGGGGCTTCCCCGATGCTGGCGAAGACAGAGAGATAGAAGGGAGAGACGGAAAGTGATCATGCTCACAGCGCGAAAAGTCGACCGGAGACGAGGATGATCGCCGGAGAATCGCCGGGTCGCCCTCCATGGCCCCGGAGTCGCCCACGCCTCTCTTCACGCGAACCGCCATCCTCCTCTCGTGCCCGACGATACCACATTCTCGGTACATAACCTTGGATTGCAATTAAAAATACAGACTTTCATTCACGGGAGCCTATGCTTCGTCCGGCCAGGATAGGTACATCTGCTCATCGCACGCTACACTATGTAAAAAACGATTCATAAGGTTTGGATCTGTCACCAGTAGCCCCTATAATAATGGCCATTTAATTTCGAGAGGATTTGTGATCAATGTTAGGCTTGTTTAATTTCGAGTAGATTTGTTTTTAATCTTCTCAAGATCTACGCTTTTCTATTTGAATTCATTTGATGGCTCAAAATATTGTTTAATTTCAGTTTTAAATTTTTCAAGAACACTCATTTATCTTATTAATCTGTGGCTAAAACTTATAACTAGTCTTTTTCCCTCGTACTAGCTCCAAATGTGATGCTTTTTTTCCTAATTTTTTCTAAAATCATGGTCCATCAAGATATTGTGTTCTTACTACATTCTTTTAGTCATTTTTTTATGTACATTTCAAATTTTGAATTTTAAAAAGATAATTTCAAACAACGTTTTGAAACATCAAATGATTTCGGCTTTGAAGAAGTCATGAACATAAAAGTTGTATAACTCTCCAAGATGTACAATTTTTGTCTTTCTTCATATGACAAAGTGAAAGTAACATTGTTCACAAATCTTGCATATCTATTTTGTAGTTTACTTAAACTACGAGAGATATGTATAAGATTTGTGATCAATGTTAGAACTAGGCATGCTAGCGGGTTTAAACCCACCCCAAACCCGCCCCAACCCATATTTTAAAAACCCTAACTACCACCCGCCCGCCCCACCCCGTCGGCCCAATGCCCCAACCCGAAGTCACGACGGAAGATGATATATGACTTATGCGCCGATCTATGACCATAGAGTCCCAACCCGTCCCAACCCGCTTTGTGTCATCAACCCAACCCGCCCCAACCCGTTTCACACGGTGTCACCCGCTTCCACCCATCCAATAGTACCCGTATTAAAACCCGCCCCAAAATACCCGTTCAACCCCGCCCCATTAGCGTGCCTAGTTAGAACCACCATGTAAGATGAACAAATGATCAAATGACCAAAATAGACTTTGTAGATCTTGAGAAGTTATAGAATTTTGTAGTTGGCATCTTTTTGTTTGAATTCATTTGTCAATGAAAACTACGCCTAAATTTATCCAATTTGTCAATGAAATTCAAATTTTATAAACAACCTCGGATGGAGAAACTACCTAAACAAAAGTTGTAGATCTCAAAAGTTATGAAACTTTACAGTTGACCATGTTTCAATTTGAATTTTTTGAGGGTCTCAAACAATCAATTTACACTTGATTTAGTATAATATATATTTAGAACTAAAATGGCTTATAGACACAAGTGACAAAGGGTGCAAAGTGGTAGAGGATGGTAATGCGAGTGGCAAGTTGTGGGTTCAAGGCCAGAGACACGAAGTCTCCAAAAAAAATGTGAAAAATAGCAAGGGTTGGGGCTCCTCCGTCATCCTCTCGACCTCTGCCCACTCACCTGCCGCCGTCGCACAGGCACCGAGGCGCACAACATCGCTCGCATGTGAATGATTTTTGCTTTTCTCGAACATAGTTTTCACTATGTACTTAGATATACCCTATGTTTAGATACGCACTCCCTTCGTATGACTATTAGAAGACATTTAGGACAGTGACACAAAGGTCCAAAGCATAACTTTGAGTTATCTTTTTTATAAAAATATTTATTAGAAAGTTATAATTGTATATTTTTATGAAAAATAATTTTTAAGATAAATCTATTGATATGATTTTCACATTTCCAAACTCAACACATGAAAAAAAAAAACATATCTAGAAAAGTTAAAATGTTTTAGAATTTAGAACGGATGAAGTAGTTGCGCCTTTTTAAATAACACGTCTAAGTTCCACCAACACATGGGAGTGTAGCTAGTCGGTGAGGATGGTATAAAAGCCATGCACTATGTTGAGCCCCGCCTACTAGCCACCAAATTCAGCGGGCTACCCCTAGCTAGCTAGTTCGATGCAAACCTCCTTACCGATAATGTAATTTAACGCTGTTATCTTGGACTGCAATATTACTAGTGTATTGTTTTTCAGTCTCCCATGATTTTAGGGTGGCAGGCACACAAGCTACTTTATGGAAATCACAGACTGTGCACGAGTTCCATGATCCTAAACTTTATGGAAAATCTTATTTTGACTTTAATTTTTCTGTTCAGCAAACACATAGTCAATGCAAGTTCCGGTGAAAAAATAGAGCTAATACCTTACATGTGTTAGTGTGCCATGCATGTTAGTGTGCAAATTAACAAAGCTAATCTCTCTGCAACATGATCTAAATAATATGCTACAAGCGTCTATTGGAATTGGACTAGCGAAAAAAGAGTTGAGAAATCGCAAGACATGTTCCAACGACTTGTGATGAACCCCGAAGGAGCACATGCATCAGTCGGATTGTTTGGTTACTCAGAGGAGCTAGCTGTCAAAGTGGATGCTGCTTTGTAGTATCAGTCAGGTTCAGAGAAAGGTCTGAAGATTGAAGTCAGTCCCTTTTCCAACTATATATCAAGATTCAGAATCCTATCTTTGCCACCTATACTGTAGCTCGTCTGGCACGCATGGCCGTATATTTCTGCCCTTGTTCTGTTTGTCTGTAGCCTGCTCTAAACAACAAATTCTGCAAATGGGCTACCGGTGGATGGAGAAAGCGAAACAAATCTCACGGACTGAGCATGCTTCGACTTTCTCAGAGTTGTGAACGAGTAGCCAACGTGCCAAATCACAGAGATCCTCCAGAGAGGATGAGCCACAGTACCTCATCCTTTTCCGCAGACACAAATGGTGAGAAGGAAGATTCAGCAACTAACCACTGTAGTCTACATTCCTATACAAACAATTTTAAAAAAAAGAAACAGCTACAAATAGTTCCTTTTTTTTTGTCTCTAAGTCCATAAAAATATGATGAGATCTCAAGTGAGATCCTGGTGGAGTTATATTTACACGTCAGTTTTTGATTTTGCTATTAATACCTACTCCCTCAATCTCAAAATAGATGTCATTCTCGCTTCTCGAGATGTACGTCAATCTTTTGAACTCTGACTAATATATATTAATGAAATACATAATTAATATCATTAGATAGATTGTTAAATATACTTTCGTAATAAAATTGTTTGGAGATATAGATGTTGCACGTTTTTTTCAGAATTCAGAAAGTTTGATTGACACGCGTCCCCATATATAACGACATATATTTTAGGACGGCTGAAGTATATATACTAAATGCACTATTACCAATTAAAATGTTATATATATCATTATTAGCAGAGATTATGTGTTCTTGTGGTGAAACATGTCACCTGAGTTGAAGGCCATGTTTGTTTAAGGGACTTTTTTGGTGTTGAGACTAGACCTTTTTTTCCTAAAAATCCCCATAAATTATTCACGATGTTTGCATTTCAGAACCAATTGTCAAAAATAAGGCAGCAAGTTCTAGCACTAAAAAAAAAAAAAAGTTCTTTTCAAAAAGTTCTAGCACTAAAAAAAAAAGTTCTAAGACTTTTGCAAACAAACATGGCCTAAATTATTCACGATGTTTGTATTCTTTTTTTACTATATATTAGCAAAAGGGGTTAATCGGCCGGCAAGCTGGAGCAGTTGGTTAAGAGTCCATGGAGAATGGTGTGCCCCGCTGATCTGTACGCCAACACACTGCCCGTCAGAAATCCAGGTGCGGCCGCCGGATTCTTGTCTTGGGGGTGTTCAGTTGGTTGCACAGTAATTCAAAAAGTGCTATAGTTTCCTGTCACATCGAATATCTTATCGTATTTTTTGAGTATTAAATGTAGGTAAATAAAAAACTAATTGCATAGTTTAGCTGAAAAGTACGAGACGAATTTTTAAACCTAATTAGTCTATGATTGGACACTAATTACCAAATATAAACAAAAAGTGCTTATAGCAGCCCAACCCAAAACTTTTCACCAACTAACAAGGCCAACAAGGCAACCAACACTTTCATATCCATCTCTATCAATGATAAAATAAACAGATGAAGCATGTGATGCCAGGATAGCTAGGGGGCTGCACGAATCTTCCGGCTGCACGTGCGGATATCTCTCCATCACTCCTTGGCTGTCGTACGCTAAGGGTGCATGCACGCGGATCAACTGGCCCACGTGTTGCCTCATGGTGATCGTAGCCTTTACCAGTGTCACATCTTGCCCATTAGCTGCTCGAGGTGACACGTATCCATCTCCATCTATAGTACTCCCTCTTTCCAAAACTCTTGCAATTCCTGCTTCCCGAGAATAATGTACCGGCAATTATATATTAAATATAAATATTTATATTAAGTAATTAAGTATCATCGGAAAAATCTTTTAAGTCTACTCCTCTCGGGTTGGTATTAGAAGTCGTTTTTGGATAAGGTTTGGGTCAAACATTAGAAATATAAATCATTAATAACTTTTAAGTTGTTGAGTTTGTAAATGTGAAAATTATATGAGTAGATTTGTCTTAAAAAATACTTTAATATAAGTATACATATATCACATTTCCATAAACAATTTTATAATAACAAGAGATCAAAGTTATGTTTTGGAGACCGTGTCGCTGTCCTAAACGACTTCTAATACCAACCCGGAGGGGAGTAGTTTTTTAACAAATTTATTTAGAGATATAAATGTTACATGTATTTTCTAAAAATCTAGTCAAAGTTGATGGCACGTTTCCCACACTTGCAAGAGTTTTGGAACGGAGGGGGAGTAAAACGATATCACACCTACTCCCTCCGTCCCAAAATAAATAACATTTTAGATTTTCGTACTACAAATTTGACTCGATTTATATAAAATACATGTAATATTTATATTTCTAAATAAATTTATTAAAAAAACTAGACTTAAAGAACTTTCCGATGATACTAATAATTTTGCATAAATATTTTTATATTTTAATATATATTTTGGGACGGAGGGAGTATAGGTGCTCCATTTTTTTTTATCTTAAAGGCCTATTTGTTTCCTTTCATTCGGAAGGTGTTAATATCTACTTAATAAACTAGGCTATTTGGTTTGAAATTTAAGATGTGAAAAATTTTAGTTAAGTTCACGAGTAAGCCTATTTCAGATTCATAAGGTGGAAGATGGAAAATGGATCACCATGCTATATATGTTTGTACTCTCTAACTTAAGTAAAGTTAAAAAATATATACAGCCCATCTCAAATATGTGCCTAAACTACAATAAATTTAATTCCAATAAATAATCCAAACGGCCAACAAGGCCTAGTATTTCACCAGATAATAAAAAAAAATCCAGATTATTATTAGCTATCACTATTAATGTCTACAAATTGCTGAGTTAATTAGAAAAAGCCAAAGGAGATAAGACAACGCTATTGCAACAGGGCTCTCCTTAAAACCCTAAACATTCACAGTGTCCCTCCAAATCCACGGGAGGATTTGGGGAGGAAGATGAAAAAAATGAGAGGTACAAGGAGAGCTCAGATCCATAGGCGAAGGGGGAGGAGGGAGGCTCGATCCAAAAGAGGAAACACTACATCACCCAAAAACCGCCATCCTCGTGCTCTTTTCCGTACCATGGGGTCACAGAGCGATGGAAGGGAGGCATGGAAGGAGGCGTGGCTCACCGGGAGGCATTTGTCATCACCCTCCTCTTTCCCGGTGGCATGGAGACCACGGAAGGAGGGTGACGTGGGGAGGAAGGGAGGGAGGAGTGGCTCACTAGGAGGAAGGAGGCATGATAGCAAAGTGTCCGAACAATGTGGTGTCGGACACAGGAGATGGTGACAACGTTGATAGCCCGAGCCGGGGCGAAAGTGAGATGGCAAGGGAGGAAGTGCGCGAAAGCGTAGGCTGCGAAGTGAAGAGGAGGCCGATGGGCGGATAAGAAAAGTCCAGATTGTTAGACGCGTCAGACGGATAAAAAAAAAGGGCGACTACAAACGGTAATGCTACAACCCAAGCATTGAATTAGGTCTAGTCACAAGACTATTAGATGCGTCGGAAGGCCGAAGTTGTAGCATTACTGTTTGTGTTAAGGTTTTAATGACCTAATTCAACGCCTCCCCTTGGATTTCCTGACATTAGGACTCTTATGGTCCTTTATATGTAACTTTTTCTTTATCCCTTTTCGAAATATAAATGTGTGCTTCTAGTTTGACTAATAATGTTGTTATTAGACCTAAGCATTGCAGGGCAGGGCGGTTCGTGTCGGGCCAAAATAAATCCAGATTACTTTGGGCCCAAAGTTCCACTTATGATCGTTCCACTGGCCAAGTTGGGCCCAATTTTTGGGCCGGGCCCAAGCCTAGCCGGATGGCCCGCACATTTTACAATGTAAAAATAACTAAAAATTAGTATTTCAGGCTAGAAATATTGCAATAAGGAATATATGGTTCCATTTCGGGTGGAAGGATAATGGCAGTATGACTTGGACCTTTAGTTTGTGTTGTTATCAACCAAGCAATATCTTGCAGCAACAATGAACATCAACAAAGAGATAAATATGTGAAGCAATGTATCTAGCTACAGAGGCAAAATGTCTTAAAATTTGAAATAGAGGGAGCAGCTCATAGTCTTTTAAATACGGGTCCAATCTTAAATATCTTTTTTTACTGGGCCAATCCTAAATATCAGGTGTAATTTCTACCATCACATGGGAGTGTTTGTGTAGTCGGTGAGGATGATATAAAAACTATGCACTAGGTTGAGCCCCGCCTACTAGCCTCCAAATTCAGTGGGCTACCCTAGCTAGTTCTAGTAAACCTCCTTATCAGTAATCTAATTTAACGCTGTTATCTTGGACTGCTATTAGTTTACTCGTGAGTGTATTTTTTCCAGTTTCCCATGATTTGTTTTTTTTCAGCATATACAATAAGAAAAGTCCACATTGTTGTGGGTAGGTTAGGAGTGGCCGGCACATAAGCTACATATACTTCACAGACTATCCACGAGTTCCATGATCCTAAACTTTTTGGAAATCTTTTTTTACTTTAATTTTTCTGTTCAGCAACACATAGTCAATGCAAGTTCTGGTGAAAAATATAGAGCTATTATTATGTAATACGTTACATGTGTAAGTGTGCCATGCATGTTTGAATAGATGATGCTGACACAAAGTATTGGCTAGGTTGCTCCATGCCAACTCGAGAAGGGCAGAAAATTGAGAATAGACTAAATCACTGGGAATATTGTTGTTATATACCGATACTTCAGATAGCAGGCCTAACTAACGAAAAATACAGAGCTCTTACCTCAGTAATAGAAATGGCCCCTTATAAGTAATCTAGGAATCTCAGTGTGCAAAATAAAGCAAATTTCTCTCCAACATGATCTGAATAATATGCTGCGCAAGCATCTATTTGAATTGTACTAGCGAAAAAAGAGTTCACAAGACATGTTCCAACGACTTGTATGCCTCAAAGAAGCACATCAATCGGATTGTCTGATTACTTTTTTTTGATCGAAACGGCAGGGGAGCCTACCTATATTTTTTTGGATTGTTTGATTAGCTATTAGCTGTCAAACTGGATGATGCTTTGTAGTATCTGTCAGGTTCAGAGAAAGGTCTGAAGGTTGGAGTCAATCCCTTTGCCAACTATCAAGATTCAGAATCCTATCTTTGCCACCTACTGTAGCTCGTCTGGCATGGCCGCACGGGCGTATATTTCTGCTCTTTATATTGTTGTCAGTAGCCTTCCCTGCAGACAAATTCTGTAATCTCGTTGGCAGTAAAAACACAGATCTAACACTAGCAACTACCAAGAACTAAGTGACATAGAATGGGTTCTGCAGGTCTTCTGGTGTATGCTTTGAGCTGCTAGTAGACCACTATGTGTGTGTGAGTTTGTATTTGGTGTTGTGCTTAGCATGCCATGATGCAGGAGACAAGAAAAAAATTGGAGTGTCACTACCTGCTCGTTTGGACAGCACCGAGCTCAGCTGAGAATGAAAACAGAGAATTATTGGTGCCACCTTTACATGTGTGGATGCTGCATGTGCTATTTAACCTTGCAAGGTGACAAGCACATTTTGCAGGTCATATCTGATAACAACACCCATTCTGGTTCAGTTCTGAATTCTGATAAGAAGCAGCATGTGAGAGTGGGAGTGCTGGAATGGGCTAGTTGTGGATGGATGGAGAGAGCGAAACAAATCTCAACCGACCGAGCATGTTTCAGACTTTACAACCATTCTAAGCTTTGAAAAGAGACCTCACTCAGAGTTGTGAACAAGTAGCCAACGTGCCAAATCACAGAGATCCTCCAGCTTCATCACTCACCAGAGAGGATGAGCCAGTACCTCATCCTTTTCCCCAAATGACTGGACAGAAATGGTGAGAAGGAAGATTCAGCAACTAACCACTGCATTCCTATAGAAACTACAAATGTCGCCGCCACGCGCGCCGTTTTAGTTGGATATATATCTTTTGTAACAGCTGGTTGTTTTCTTCTGGGTTTTGGTCTACAATAGTGTATAAAATGTGGCCGGAGGTCCCAAATCTCCTCCAGTTTCTAGCCAATATGATGGCGATTTCATCGCGCACGTTGCGAATAAGGCTGTCTGACTTGGCATCAACTAGGATCTGGTATGCTAGTAGTATTCTTTTTGACATGCCTGCTGCATTAGTTGGGTGTCCCAAATCCCATCAATGACTAATTGTGTCGGAAGCAAGTAAACAATCAATCATTGAGGTATCAGGTATTAAGGTTCGTTTTCAGTGACGCAGCTGTTAAACTATGAACAACGTGATATAAGCATCGTACTATATTTCAAGCCTTATTGTTTGAAATATTGAGGTTGGAAAAGAGCTGGGAACATTATCCCAAGAATAAGTTTGGACACCTAGAGGAAAATTGTGCAAGAGAAAATGGAGACTTTCATGAGGATAGCATATTGCCTCCGTCATCTTGGGAATTGGCCGCCCATTAGGTGTCGATTTTTGCTTCACCTTTAAGGTATTTGCACAGTAGCAACTGAGTTCTTATTATTCTAGCATACGACTATTCTTCAACCTGAAAGTGACAAAGAGAAGATAAAGATGAACAGTATGTATGAGTCCACTTCACATCAACTAAAATCTGAGCTGTTCATCAGTACAATCATCCAAAATCTTCTCTTCAACCTGATAGTGACAAAGAGAAGATAAGATGTACAGTATGTGTGAGTCCAGTTCACATCAACTAAAATCTCAACGGTTCATCAGTACAATCATCCAAAATCTTCTCAACGTGACAGTGGAAATCTCAACTGTTCATCAGTACAATCATCCAAAATCTTCTCAACGTGACAGTGATCAGCAGAAGATAAGATGTACGTGGCTTTGGCTGCAGCACACAGACGAGGACAGAGCCTTGGGCTGAGTTGCCGCTCTCCGTGCCACAAGAAGTTCAAAGTTTCTTTGAGGCGTCCATGTACACGGTCCTCAGAGACGGTCGGTCCACCTCCTTCTAGACGGATCGATGGATCCAGGGAAGGGCATTCAAGCACAATGCGCCAAGCTTGCTGAACTTCGTCAGCCCTAGGGACATCCGCGCATAACCGTGGGCACAAGGACTACAGGGGACGCCAAGCATGGGTACGACAGATTACTGGAGGCATATCTGTCCCCACTACACAATAGTATCAGCGTCTCTGGAATTTGATTGAGCTAGAAGTCCTCAACAACAACGCCGACCGCTTGGTGTGGAAATGGACCCAGCAGGGGACCTACTCCTCCAGGTCGGCTTACAGGGCCCTACACCTACCGTCCCACCCAATCCCGGGGTGCACTCGGGTCTGGAGCACTTGGGCGCTGTTACGCGTCAGGATCTTCCTATGGCTGGCTTTCCGGAGGAGGCACTGGACCGCGGATAGGAGGCACCATCACGGGCTAGATGCGCGCGACGAGTGCTACCTTTGTGATCAAGACCCGGAGACCATCGACCACATCATCACCGCTTGCTCCTTCTCCGAACACATCTGGTGGTCCATCCTGGCGACGCTTGGGGTTGACGCCTCATAGGTGGGTGGGGATCCATCCTCGACTGGTTGGAGCGGTGGAGACGGAGGTGGCACGGAGAGAAGAGGAAGGGCGCAGACACCCTCCTCGCTACCGGTGGCATGGGAGATTTGGAAAGAGAGAAACGCGAGATTCTACCGAACGGCGCGCCACTAGCCGCGCAATTCCTCGCCAAAATTAAGCGGATCGCCGACCTGTGGATAGAGGCGGGGCCACCTAGAGAATTAGCAAGTGAGTAATCACCATGTGTAAAACGACAAGGGAGACAAAGCCCTCATGTAAATCTTACCCTCCCAAAACGCCCGTCTTGGCGCGTGTAAAAAACTCTTCTTCTTAAATACAAAGATGCGCAAATCGCTTGGGTATTCGAGAAAAAAAAAAAAGATAAGATGTACAGTATGTATGAGTCCAGTTGAAACCAACTAAAATCTTCAGCTGTTCATCAATACAATCATCCAAAATCTTCTCTTCAATCTGCCAGCACGAGCACAGATCATCAATACCATACACGTTACCTTCTACATGTCATCACTTGTCAGTGCCCTGAAGATAGATCTGTATAAAGACAGAGACAGCCAACTCCTATCGTCTGTAGGTTCGCAGTTGCTTGTATTGTGCAAGCAGAAACTGAAAACTGTTGCGTGGATCCGACGTTGCATCCGGCGAATGAAGACTCTGAATCTGCAGTGGCCGGAAACGGAAATTAACAGAGGGACCATTTTGTTGCTGTTTGCGTACGGTTTCCCTTCGTTGCAGGGTTCATCCTGTTGAGCCAATCGTGGCTCTTTCACTTTCACTGATTCATCCATCGTCAGGAAATCAGGAATTCAGGATGGTCCAAAACTCTGAATCTGCTGCTCCATGGCATGTGACTGAAAATCTCTTCAGCTGAAGTTGGCGTCTTCTGAATGGTGATGACAGTTTCTGTCCTGTTTCAGGCTTTCAGCATCAGAAAATGGAATATATGGGACTTTTGATTCAACTTGCTATTTCATTCCCTCTTGTTTTAATTAGTCTACTATGTACATTATCCGCGAACCAACTCTACCGATCGATCTACTCTCTACTTCTTCTTCTTTTTTGTTTTTGAAGAAAGAAAACAAGAATCTCTAGCTTCCAACTCTTCTACTAATCCTCACTGGGAGGCCGCCGCTGATGGACGCGGTGAGCCCCGACACGAACTTTGGCGCGCCGGCGGCGCTGCCACTGTCCCCGACGACCTGGACGTCGAACGCTCTCACCACGGCCACCGCCACCGCCTTCATCTCGGTGATGGCGAGCTCCTTGCCGAGGCACACGCGGAGGCCCGCCTGGAACACCGGGTACTTGTACAGGCTCTCCGGGACGAACGAGCCGCCGGCGCCGGTGAGCCAGCGGTCCGGGCGGAACGCGCCGTGGTCGGCGCCCCAGATGCGCGGCATCCGGCCCATGGCGTAGGGGTGGTACATCACGCGCGTGCCGCCGGACACGTAGGTGCCGTCGGGGAGCACGTCGGCGCCAGCGCAGAACTTGGAGTCGAACTGCACCGGCGGGAACAGGCGCATGTTCTCGTACAGCACCGCGTGGGTGTAGTGCAGGCGCTTGAGCTGCTCGTAGGTGAGCGAGTCGGCGTCGCCGGCCTCGGCGCGCATGGCGGCCGCCACGGCCGGGTTCTTGGACAGGAGCATGAAGAGCGTGGTGAGCGCGGAGGAGACGGTGTCGCGCCCGCGCGAGGAGGAAGCTGACGACGATGTCGCGGAGGTACTTGTCGTCGACGTCGTGGTGCGGCGCGTCGCCGGCCGAGGCCATGAACCTTGACAGGAGGTCGTGGCTGTTGGCGACGCCGAGCTTGCGGCGCTCCCGGATCATGGCGGCGGCGAGCTCATCGACGAGCTTGATGGCCTCGCTGAGCTCCCTCTCGGAGCCGACGTTGAGCAGTCGCTTGGCCTTCCACAGCAGCGGCGACGCGGCGGCGCCGCGCATGGCGCAGAGGCGCGTGGCGGTGTCAAACGCGTCGGCGAGCTTGGACACGGGCATGTCCAGCTCGAGGCAGCCCGGGTCAAGACCGAAGGAGATCTTGCAGATGGTGTCGAAGGCGAAGCGGCGGAACACGTCCTGCAAATCAACCACCGCACCGGCGTCAGCGGCGGCGGCGAGGACCGGCATGAGCCGAGCCTCCACCTCCTGTGCGATGATCCGGAAGGCGTAGGAGCGCACGGCGACGGTGCCGAGCTCGAGACTGGCCATCTTGCGCTGGTGGCGCCAGGCGTGGCCGTCGACGTTGAAGATGCCGCGGCCGAGGAGGTCGCCGAGGACGGCGGAGAAGGTTTTGCCCTTGGGGAAGTTGTCGAAGTTGGTCTTGAGCATGTACTCGACGTTGGCCGGGTTGGCGGTGACGGTGCAGCCGAGGACATGGACGTGGACGGTGCCCGTCGGGGACTCCCGGAGGAGGTGCGCGTACCAGTCGCCGAGGTTGGTGAAGTCCCGCGCCCAGGAACCCGTGAGGTACGCCCGGCAGACATGGCAGCTGCACCACGGCCAGCGGCGGAGGAGCATCAGCACCAGGGCCAGCGCCACCAGGCAGAGCGACGAGGCGAACAGGGCCATGCCCGCGCACCGCGCTGCCCAGGGCAAGCTTGCGACAGCTCCTGCTGCCATGGCGTCTAGAATTAGCTAGTGGACACCTCAGGGAGCAGGTCGGCCGGCCGGCGCGAGAGAGAGAGGAAAATGTGTGTGTGTGAGTTGTGAGTTTGTGCGGCACAAGACTGAGGTGGCTTTGTCTATATATAACGTGGGTGAGGAGGAATCCGCACATGGGCCACGTGCGTTTTGGATTAAACAACGTGCCGTTCGCCTTTCTGCCATTTTCCGTGGTGTACACAGCTCATGCTCTGTTCCCGTCATTCAGCAAAAAGTATACTACATGACAGGTGGGACCACATCAACAGCCACCATAGAGTCCACATCAACTGCCGGCTCTCGCATTACACTGTTTTTCGTTGCTAATTGTGGTTTAAAATTAGCGTTAATTAATTGTGATTAGCTATAACAACTAGTTGAAGGTTTTGGCTCAAAAAATTAGGCCACCAATAGTTTGACAATTTTGAGCTAACTATAAACTGATTAGCTCTTAGTATATCTAAATAGACCCTTAAACTACCAAAGTTTACCTTGTGTTGTTTCCGTTACAATGTGAAGTACATTTGGCTAAAACAATACAGATTTCTTTCTCAGCTAAACTCTATTTGATTGACCTCAGATAATATAGACGGATATATGACGTTTGACTAGCATGGTGAACAAGCTTACACTAGTATGCAAACCATTTTAGGAGATATAACCCTTTATTGTTAAGAGTGGCGTGGTTAATAAAAATAAAAAGTCACCTCTTCTCTTAAAACACACAACGATTTTCAAAAGGCGGTAGGTCCATGTACCGTGACCGTCCGCAAACAACCATCTTTGTAAGTGGACTTGAGTTGGGCCTCTTAAGAAGATGGATATTGATAAAGACATGTTTTTTTTTTTCTGAATTACACAGTTCAGCGTAGACGGTGTGTAGTGCATCTATACATCACATGGGGTTGTATGAAGATGCCCACCTATATTAATAGTCTTTAACTAAAGATCGTAACTTTTCATATGAAGTAAGATGAAAATAAACTTCATATATTAAAATTATAGAGTTCACTAGGATGTACATCAAGAGGTTGATATGTTTTTTTATTGAAGTTATTTAGAATATCAGAATTTAATTTTAAATTCTTATTTTAAAAGTCACAAACTAGAATTTTAATTTCGAATCGACCTCGAATGTTGACATAGTCCAAACCAAAGTTGTAGTTTTCAATGAGATTACGACTTTGTAGTTGACAAGCTTTCAATTCCCCAATATATATTTTAATATTTACAATTTATAATTTGTGAACAATTAACCTCGAAGCGGACATAGTCAATAACAAAGTTGTAGTCATCGACTCGATTTTACAACTTTGTAATTTTCAAATTTTTCATTTGAAGACTCTTAGAATGTCAAATATTTGTTGTATTCTTGATTTGGCCACTCAAATTTTCAAAAAATCTTGGGTAGAAACATGCCTCCGTGCCAAAATTGTGTTACAAAATCCAATACTTTGTAGTTGAAATAGTCTTCATTTAAAGTCATTTAAATGTCCAAACTATTCAATACAATGTCATACTAAATGTTAGTACAAATGGATAGCACTGTATACTCACTCACAAGAGTGAGAGTATTGTGAAGTGGTTGGGATAGCTGCATGGGGCCAAAGGTCCTGAGTTTGAATTTTAAAAAATGCATGGGTCCACCTCTGAAAATTAGATAATTTTTTGTGTAGTTATGTTATTTGCTTAAAAGCATTTGATCATGAAGTAAGAATGAGCATAAGACTTAATATCTATTCTAGGTTTAGCATGAACAACAACATATACAAAGCATGAGGAATGCGGTCACTCTTCTAGGCATGTGTCGTTATCAGCATGAAAACTTGACACTAAAGTCAACGAGATGAAGACGTACTCATAACCAAGAATTTGATGACATATGTCAGATTGATTAATCAACATCTTGCAAGGGGGTGTACATTTTACCCCATAGCAACACGGCTACTAGTACCCATATGACTCGTCGATACATAAGGGCTATTCGTTAACTTGTCCCACATTTTACTACATAGAGTTCCGCCTATGTTTCACCAGTCGTAATTGTAACATTTAGCTCATGAGTGTGCACGTCTAGTATCAAGTGATAACCGGGTGGTGGAGTGGCGTATAATCCCACTTATTTTATAGGATATTGTAGATACTGATTGTAATTTTGCTCATGACTAATATATGATGCTCTGGCTCCACCCCCGTACCACATTTGGCCAAGTCATCCAATAAGCCATCGCAAAGCATAAACCTGCCACAACATGATACTCAGCTTGCCATGCCCATACATATAAAATGAGTTCGAATTAATACCCGGCCTCTTGTGTTTTTTTTTTTTTTTTTTGCCTCCATATCGAGACTGATGATGTAGCCCTTAAAGGTCAAACTAGCTAGAGTGGCTTTGAGATGGCTGCACAAGGTCGATCTGTTTCTTTTAAATTTTCTTAATATATAAAAAAACATATATAATGTACTACATACTTATCAAAAAGGGAGAAATAATAAACTGACATAAGCCAGACATGCGTGGCCTGCATGTTGCGCTTAGAATCATTAGACTAGAGCGAGAATACTAATCGATCGATGATCTGTATTTGGTCATTTACAATTACAACATGCTTCAGACACTGCACTTAATCTAATTAAGCTCACACGCTGGTGGCTCGTGTTGTGTCGAAATGTTATCCTTGACCTTGATCGATCCTTGAAAGTCGCGCGTCTTGCGCTTCCACGGTTGTTGGATTTGTTTTCTCGCTCGTGTTCTGCGCAGCGCATCCGATCCGATCCGATCGATCGAGAGGCCCGACGCTCGAGGTGCAGTGGCCGGCAGCAGCTAGTCTTGCCCTGAGGACCTCGCTCTCCATGAGGACATGAACTGGCAGCTGCTTGACGCTCGAGCTCGATCACAAGATCGATCTGTCATCGCCTGTGGGGGGGATAAGAGAGGATAAGCACTGAATGTGTGGTCCTCTCATATCTCCCATTAAAGCAAGGATAACAACGTAATCCTCTCTGATTGCTGTTCTATAAAATATTTTTGTTTCTCGAGAAATAAACTGTCTTTAACTTCAATCAAATATACTAGTATTAATATGTAAGGCACACGATTAGGGCATGTATAACCCACAGACGGCGTGTCATCTGCAGAACCTCGAATTTGGCATATAGACGGAGATATAACTGAATGTGTGGTCCTCTCATATCTCCCATTAAAGCAAGGATAACAACGTAATCCTCTCTGATTGCTGTTCTATAAAATATTTTTGTTTCTCGAGAAATAAACTGTCTTTAACTTCAATCAAATATACTAGTATTAATATGTAAGGCACACGATTAGGGCATGTACAACCCACGAGACGGCGTGTCATCTGCAGAACCTCGAATTTGGCATATAGACGGATATAAAGACATCTTATACAACCCACGGACCGACGATCCGTCAGTAAAGCACTACTACAGATTCGCTCATCACTACCGCCGGTATCACTTTGCGAAATTTAGTTCACCGGCAGCGATGAACCGCGCTCGGCGATGATGAACCGTTCAGTCTTGGAACAAACCCGAAACTCCACGGACTCGACCAATACCGGCGGTGAAGATTTATATCTCTACCGTGAAAATTAAGCCCCGGCAAAGGATCTGATGGACTCATATCACTTGCCGGTGTAAATAAGAACCGACAGCGATCTCTCTGCATTGCACGGTCGGTTGTTGTCACTGAAAACTATGGTGTGACCGATCCGGTAGTGCTGTGCGGTTCACTCTCGGTTTTAAAATAATGCCGGCAGTGATAAGCTGGCACCTCAAAAGGGTGACAGGGAGTGTTCTCTCCTTCCTACTCAGACGATCCCAAGAACGAGGCGCTCGTTTAGACCCTCCCCTCCCGATCTTTGCGACCGTTCTAATTCGTGAAGGAATCGCTTGTATTTGAAGAAGGGCTTGACGGTATTTTGTTTAAGGTTAGTAACAATCATCTACTCCTTTGATTTTATTCCCGAATTACCTCATTTATGATGGGTACATCCCTTGAATCTTGTTCTTGTTCTTTCTACATTGTAGAGCCGCGAGCTCCAATTGAACGTAATTTCTGCTAGGCTTCCAAGCAATTTGTGGACAATCCATCATCTATAAGGTTGGTCGCCTAATTAATTACGCCATTTTCCTGTGGTGCTATAATTATTTCTTGTTAGTATGTGAGTCGAGATTTTACAATTTTGCCAATCTAAATAGTCCATGTGTCACCCACGAGCCACATTTTTTTCGAGCTGAATTGATCAAGTCTTCAATTTCACCTTTTTGTAGAGATGGATCGAGAGTGGATGTATGGGTCCCGTGCAAACCGAGGGTTCTTTCATGGAGTCTCGCATTTTACGCGTCTTTGCCCGAGCTCATCTTTGGGGTTGGGAAGTATGTTTTTGCCCATGCTTGGATTGCAAGAATCAACGGAAATATGCTAACACGAGTGTGTCCGAACCACTTGTATAGACGGGGGTTCATGCCGGGGTATACCACATGGACGGAGCATGGTGAGATTGGTTTGAATGTTCCGCGAGAAAACAATGATGATCGAGGCCATTCTGCCGTGCCGCGAGGAAATAATGATCGATAAAACAACGACGTCGCCATGGACGAGCAAAGACGAGGGCACTACGGCTTGCTTAGTGGTACTCTTGCCGATGACAACGGCGAAGAGGATGGCCTTTCTTTGTTGCTACGTAATCACGAGTCCGCATTTCTTAGTGCCAAACAAATTTGCAAAAGCTAGAGAAAATGAGGAAAGATGGAAAAACGCCATTGTACAAGGATTGTGAATTGAGCAAACCGGAGGCCAACATATTGTTTGTTAGACTACAAATCCGTAGAAGGGGTGAGCGACAAAGGCTTCGATTTCTTGTTAAGTGTAATCGGAAATTGCTCCCAAAAAGACAATGAGTTGGCGCAGAAGACATACCAGGCCAAGCGGATGATCTGCCCCCCTCGGCCTCGAGGTCGAAAAAAATCCACGCATGTGTCAATGATTGTATATTGTACCGTGGAGAAAAATACGGAAAGTTGGATGCATGCCCCAAGTGTAAAGAACCACGCTACAAGCATGGGCCATCAAATGAAGGTAGCAAGAGCGGAGGAGGTCCCAATAAAGTCGTTTGGTATTTCCCAATAGCTCCCCGGGTGCATAGGCTGTTTGCATGTGCAAAGTCGCCAAGTGTTCTTGTTGGCATGGCGAAGAGCGTCCCGAAAGACACCAAGATGAGGCACCCGGCCAACGGGCGTGGCCGGGAGGACTGTCAATACTATGTTCTACAAGGAGCTCGGTGGAGAGGTAAGGCACCTTTGGTTTGGTTTGAGCACGATGGGATGAATCCTTTCGACCGGGTTACGAGCAAGCATAGCACATGGCCGGTGACACTCTCAGATATACAATCTTCCGCCACACCTCTCAGTATGAAGCGTTCGTTCATCCAAATGCCACTACTGATCCAAGGGCCAAGACAACCCGGGGAATGACATAGACACGCTTCTAGAACCCGTGATCGATGAACTGTTAGAGATGTTCGATGCGGGTGTGAAGGATTTTTGGGGACGAGTACAAAAAGGAACATGTCACGGTCAAGGGAACACTAATCGCTACAATCACCGACTTGCCGGGGCCGAGGTTGCTTATCCGGAGAAAAGACAAAAGGCTATCTTTGGATGTGTCGAGTGCTTGGATGAAACACATGCGGTACATCTACCGGGCAACAATAAAATGGTTTATATGAGAAACCGTAGGTTCCTACCAGAGGGACACTGCGTCGGCGAACAAAAAAAACGTTCGGGGAATATGAAGAGGGAGGGCTCCAGATTATCGAGACGGAAAAGCGATGCTTCGAGAACTAGACAAACTGAATTTTGTCCTTGGGAAGGGGAGAGGGGCGTGCGCATTACGAAGGGAGTATCCGGAAGAAAAAGTCGCTTTTTGGAAACGCCTTCTTGGCCACTATTGAGGGTGCGCCACCGTCTTGATCCCATGCACCTTACTAAAAATGTGTCTTTGTGACACCCCTAAACCATTTGATGAACACCGGGGGACCTTGAAGGATTCACTAGCCACACGGGAAGACATGGAGCACTTGGGAATCATGAAGGGTCTACATCCGGTCGCGGCTAGAGAATGATCAGGTGTACCTTCCGCTGCGACATGGACCTTGAACGGGCAGCAAAGAAAAAGTTTATCTCCTTCTTCAATGAACTAAAACTCCCAACAAAGCTACTTGTGGTAGCTTTGAAGAGGCTAGTGAACATGAAAGAACTCAAGTTCAACTATGGCTGCATGAAGGCCCATGATTGTCATGTCATTATGACTCAACCGCTCCCTGTTGCTATACGTGGTCTCCAGCTCCCCCAGGCTCACCGAGGGAATCCTAAAGTTGTGCTCGTTCCTCAATGCGATCTCAAAAAGGTCATTCCTATGTCCACGCTGGACCCGGTGCGGCAGCCAGATATATCCGAAGCACTAAGCTTGCTTGAGGTGGAATTCCCGCCGACTTTCTTTGATATCTGTTGGCGTTTCTTACGCAAACAAATTAAGAGTTCATAATGCGCCGCGGAAATGCCGGCTTTTACCTTTCACCGAGTATTTAGGAGGGTATCGTATTTCCACGAGGGAAAGCATGGCGTAAAAGTCTCTAATATGAACATGGACACGATAACACACGACTATGCAATAGACCACAATCCATAATAGGGATAAATCTAATGGTATGATAACTTGACACACACACTTGAACCGGACTCAAAGGATAAAAAGAAAACATGCTAGGAGAAGGATATCCTATATAGCTTTATTAAGATAGCGAGATATACATGCATGCCTTATACCGTCGAGAGATTCTAACTCGAAAAACCTCAATTACTATATTGGTTTACTTGAGGGCACCGGATAACGCCGGTGATACGCTTAGCGATGCGGCCAATAGCCCTACTCCGAAACATGTGACGTGGGGGAATACAAGGGCGGACAAGGTCAAGTTGCCACCACCGCCTACCCCTCGGACCGCACGCGTTCGAGGCAAAGCGAAGGCAACCTCTAGCATAAACACCACGTTTACGCTATGACTACTACTCTAGCGTTGATCGGGGTGACCATTTGCGAGGCCCTCTACGAGCATCCGCCACAAGGGCGGACGACGAACCCGTAAACCGACAAGCAACCAAGAATTATCTTAAGAGAGAACTCATTATGGTCTAATCATGTATGTATAATACATTTAGCATAAAGTTCTATTTGACAAGATCGCGACATGCAAACTATATGCTAGTTCATATGCTAAGATCATATCGCATGAACTGCGTGCTTTATTTAGCTATTGATAATAAGAACAAGAATAATGTGGAGAGCAAGTATTGATCAACATAAGTAAAACTATATTAATCATACCAAGTACCTCCAGGGAAGATCTTGATCTTTTACATTGTGCCTAACTCCTAACTAATAAAAAGGAAGAAGAGAAAGTGAAAAGAGACAAGCTCTTGTGTGTTTGTGTGTGAGTGTGTGTGTTACAAGTGAGGAGTGCCTCTCTTTATATAGTGGAGAGGAGGAGGGAATGGAGGGCTCTCCTTGCTTCGAGGTGTTCTTGGCGGGAACGAAACCTTTGCACCGCATGCAACCGCCGAGTGAAAACCGCTCCAAACCGCCCGAGAAAAGGGCGGGAACAGAGGGGCGAAAATTTGCGCCCCCGCCGCGAAGGCGGCGGCCGCCCCCTTAGGCTCGGCCTCGGCCCCGGCCCTTCTCCTGCGATTCTTGCTTTTGTCCTTCAAATGTTGGGCCTATGATGGTGCATGGGCCAAATTGTGCGCGGGGTTTGGTCCTCTTGATCGATCCACTCCTTGGCGTCTTTTATTCAATATGCTTTCTAATTTATTTGATGACTTTAGTACTGTTTCCACTCTTATAGCTGCAAAACATAATTTCTCTACGAATACAAGTGGAACTAGGTTAGAAGTAAAGGTATATGTAACATAAGTTTACTCCTTTCTCATGAATTGGATATAAGTTGGCGGTATAATATACTCGATAATGACCGCCAACAATATCTCGTTCGTGCATCTGTTGGTTCATCTTGTTGAACAAATTAGAGGCCTTGGCCCAATGCACCTCATCGGATGTTCCCTTTCGAAAGGTTGATGAAAGTTTTTAGGAAGTATGCGAGAACGAAGTTCGTTTCCCGAAGGGAGCATGGTTGAAAGATGGTCAACGGAAGAAGCCATCGAGTTCTGCGCACATATTATCTAGACATGGAGAGGGTTGGACTTCCAAAGATCTCATCATCACGGGAAGAATAAGTGGCAAAGGAACGATCGGACCTAAATCTGTTGGTCTGATAAAAAGACGCCGTTGCTTTTTTCGGAGACAGCACATTTCGGGTTTTTTACAAAATCGAGGACGCTAAAGGCCATACCTTGTGCGGGCACAAGGCAATGCTTAAAGAGCAAAATCCCAACATGTCGAGAATGGGCTACATAAGAAACATACGGATGAATTTTGCGATTGGTTGTGAGTAAGCTTACTTGGGAAAGAGTTGGGTAATCAACCGGATTTCCTAGGTGGGGGGCCTAAGAGTACATATGTTATGTACCAAGGATACGAGATCAATGGATACACATTTTACACAAGAAAGCAAGATGGAAAATTTGAGCCAATACCAAAACGTGGTGTTCGTTTTGAATCATTGTGACAACGGCAAAGTGGAAGATACCTACTATGGTTTCATAGAGGAGATATGGGAACTAGACTACGGTCACCGAAGGCAGCTCTGTTTGTGCCCGACCTTCGAAATCAGCCATCAACATCGATCTGAAAGGGTTCAATACGCTTGATCTCAAAGAAGACCGCACATTATAGAGGACCCCTTCATCCTTGCAAAAGATGTTACGCAAGTTTTCTATGCACCCGACAACAAAATAAATGGAAAGCTACACGCATGCGATTAGAAGGGAAAAGGAAGATTGTCCCCCCTGGATGGAGTGACGGATGAAGCTGAAAAACTACAGAGGTTATCACGAAATGCCCGCATTCGCCGTTAACGTAGCCCAACCGATCGTAGATGAGGGTGAAGGTGAACAAAATCTTAGTACAAGCTTTATCACTATTGTAATCGATGGAGTTAGATTACATTGTTCACTATATGTAATCGATGGAGTTACATTATTGTTAACTACATGTAATCACTATGTTTGGACAAATTAACGTTCTTCACCAACTATGTAATCTATGGAGTTAGTCTATCTACACTAAGCGCCTCCGATTTACCAAAAGCGGTGCTTTTCGGTGAACCGTCAAGAGCCAAAAGCAGAGGAATTTAGGTTCCATTTGCCGGTTCAGAACCGAGAGTGATAGCCATTATCACTACCGGTAGGGTTCACTGCCGGTTATTTCAATGTTGGTTAAACAAATAAACCGGCAGTGATAGGAAAAAAGCCTAAGATTTGTATGTTTCCTATGTTACCCGTGGTTCATATGCTCTCGGATGTCCTATCGGTCTCAAACTTTTTCCATGTCTTTCACAATCGATGGGTGAGTCATCCAAAAATTTGGAGATTTTTAGGAGTTGGTTTGGTACTTTCTCAAGCTCGCTTTTTTTGATTTTCTCACGACGAGGCCGAGTAATTCTAGGTTTAACCGAGGCTACCCCCAAAAAGAATAGGCACCATGCCAAACTTTTTCACATGGTCTCATTTGGCCTAGGAGTCAAATGTATGCACATATACATGCTAAATTCTTGTGTTTCCATGGTGTAATTTACCATTTTCCGCCCAAATTAGCAAAGAATTCAAAAACCTAAAAATGAAAATATTCACCTAGAAAAACCTAAGATCTTGTGTGGGGGGCATATTTTGGGTCTAAATGACTGCCAAAAAAAATTCAAGCCATTTACACGTTGGTGGATGACACTTGCTTCACAAAGGCACATGCATGATCCCATGTCACCATAACTATACACTTAGGTTTATGTTACCCGTGGTTCATATGCTCTTAGGTGTCCTATCGGTCTCAAACTTTTTCCATGTCTTTCACAATCATGGGTGAGTCATCCAAAAATTTGGAGATTTTTAGGAGTTGGTTTGGTACTTTTCTGCAGTTTTATTGATTTTCTGCGCGACGAGGCCGAGTAATTGTAGGTTTAACTGAGGCTACCCCCAAAAAGAATAGGCACCATGCCAAACTTTTCCACATGGTCTCATTTGGCCTAGGAGTCAAATGTATGCACATATACATGATAAATTCTTGTGTTTCCATGGTGTAATTTGCCATTTTCCGCCCGCTTTAGCGAAGAACGAAAAACCTAAAAATGAAAATATTCACCGGAAAAACCTAAGATCTTGTGTGGGGGGGCATATTTTGGGTCTAAATGACTGCAAAAAAAAAATTCAAGCCATTTACACGTTGGTGGATGACACTTGCTTCACAAAGGCACATGCATGATCCCTTTGACTCTTACAAAAGCTTAAAATTCATGAACTCGCCAAAGTATGGACATCACCGCCGGGTTAATTACACCGGTTGTGAACATATATCACCTTGTCGAGGTGTAACCGACCGGGCAATGATGTGTTATGCTTATATATATGTGAATCGGCGCGGCCTTGAAATTTTCCCCAATTCTTTTGAACACCGCGCCACCAGTTTTCCCGCGCAACCTTGAGCCACCACACGGCCCGACCAGCACCGCCGCCCACCTCGGCACCGTCCTTACGCCTCCATCGACGCCGCCCCACCATCGACGACGCGCCTCCCGCGGCGCCGCCGAACTCGACGCCCTCCTTCGCCTCCATCGACGCCTCCCACCTCGACGCCCCCTCGCCGCCTCCATCGACGCCTCCCCACCTCGGCGCGCCCGCGCCTTCTTCGGCGACGGCCTTCCGCCAACCTCGACGCCGTCCGTCAACGTCTCGTTACGCCCACATCACACTTTCGTCCCACGACGCCCGTCCGAGGACTTGGAGGAGCGCAAGGAGAGCGGCTTTCTCCCACACTCCCTAGGTGCTCTCTCTCACTACCCCTTACATGTTCGATAGAATGTTGCCGATGATAAGTGCACCCTCCCTCTTCGTGTAGCACATTCTTCATTCTTCGTCGTATTCCATCTCCCCGCCGGCTGCCCTCGCGCCATCCTCGTCCACGATGCCGGGCGAACGCGTGCCCCTCCACCTCCATGCCTGCATCTCCGGCCCATCTCGTCCAAGGTGAGTGCGACGCCATTTCCCCCAACTTGTTTGCTCAAATCTGTGTTAGATGGTGCAACAACTTGTTATTTTGTTTTTCTACAACATTTGTACCAACTGTGAACACGGTTACATCACGCGACCATGGTTCGTCCTCGCAAGTTAGTCCGTCGACTGTTCAAATAGAACCGGTGATAACCCCTGGGATGGAGAGAGCCGCATCGGCCGGCAAACGCGGAAGCTGCGAATGACGAGCCGGTTTGGAGCCCTAGCATGGTGCTGCAACTGGATCAATGTGACCCAAGTGACCAGGTAATGTGCCTGGATTCATGTGACTAGCTAGGTTGCCATACACACGCAAGTTAATTGAGAGTGTCTTATCTTGCTTGGTACTGTTTGCGTAGCAGGAGCAGGTAGTGCCCGAGCAGCCAGAAGGTTCGGTAAGCAAGAAGCCGAGAACCAAGCGAGGCAAAACAAGGCTTCCTGAGACGAATACAAACTACGTTATCACTGAGGTGGATGAGTACGGGGAACCAGCCGCACCCCCAACAGCTGTGTCCAAATACTCTAGTGTCTTGGGGGTACTTGTAAGGGACAAAATCCCAATTAAGTACAGGAGGTGGACTGGGAAGGAAAAAGATCCATGGAGGGTTCCTGAGGCTACGAAGAAGATTGTATGGCTCCTCTTAAAAGATTATTTCCAGTTCCAAGAGGGTTGTGACACGGAATTGGTACAGAAAAAAACTTATGAAACCATGTGTAGATGCTTCGCGACTTTCAAGGGGGAGCTGTATAAAAAGTTTGTGCTCCAAGGTAAAGAGCCAGATTGGGATGGAGGAGAGTACACCTCACAGAGGATCTACTGGGAGGAATTCAAGGAACACAGGCTAAGCTCTGAGTTCATAGAAGTGAGCACAAAGAACAAGCAGAACTCGCTGAAAAACGTAAATCCTCATCGTCTCGGCTCTCGTGGCTATGCCCAAAAGATGGCGGAGTTTCAATTAGAACTGGATGAGATGGAGAGACGCCGCGCTGAAGGTTTAAAGGTTGACACTGAAGATTGGGAGACAAGATCGATATTATACTGTATGGCGAGGAACGTACACCACTCTAAAGAAGACGGGAGCTTTAGCACTGAAAATGAACCCATGAAAAACCTCGTCAAGAAGATCTCTGAAGTAACCGAGGAGGTGAAGAAAGGGTCTCGCGCTTCTAGGAGGGAGAATGACGTGCTCACCCAAGCACTCGGAAACAAGGAGCACCCTGGTCGCACTAGAGGAGCCGGTGTTGTTCCTTGGAAACTAGCATTGTCGGACTACTCTCGAGAGTATCGGCGCCGCTCGGTGATTGTACATGAGACTGACGAAGAGTTTGATAGACGTCTGTCAAGGTTGGTGGATGTCAGAGTCGAGCAACTTTTGTCTCAAAGACAAGCAGCACTACCAGACCCTAATGATGCCTTGAGCCTTCATCACAAGGGCCGCAGCAGCTACGGATCGGCCCCGTTTGAGAAAGATGTGAATGCGCCTCATGCGGTGGACAACATCAAAGAACCTGTCAATGTCAAGTTGTACGTCCGTCAGCAATGGACGAAAGACAAGGTGGCAGTCGGCCAGGCCTGGCCGACCACTGAAGATGGGGTCATCAATGGCCAACCAATTCCACAGGGGTATGCTCGCGTCAGCATTGATGCCATACTTGATAAGAAGTATAACAAGATAGTCATTGAGCACCCTGCAGTGGAAGACAGGCCCAAACTTGGTCAGAACATCCACCAGCAAGTTTTTTGGCGCAAGCGCTACATTAACTTGAGGGCGAGTTGTCATCGGATGATGAGGAGGACTGTGAGTCTAATCCCTCCCATGATACTAATCCTGATAGAACTCCTAGTTCCCCTGTCAGACATGTGCCAGCATCGTCCCCAGCAAGACAGATTCATCCTTCCTCTTCATTACCCCCTGAACATCATAACCCTCCTCACTCTTCATCAGCCCCGCCAAAGCAGGTTCCTCCTCCTCAAGTGGCGCCAACCACAAGATCAAAGGCAAAGGCAAAGGATAGCTCTGTGAACCAACCCTGTCATACCAACACAAGGCCGATGGATTCTGTTCACAAGGCCAAAAAACAGAAAATTTCCGACCCCCAGAGGGCAGCATACAATACATTCGTGGGCTTCATGGTCTCATTTGTGGAAAAACACGGCAACCAAATGGATCAGCGCCAAGTTCTGACACCAGAAGATAAAATGAAAGAAACCCAAGAGAAGATAGAGAAGCTTGCCGCTAAGAAACACATTAGTATTGCAGCTGCTGCAGACATGTATTTTGCCCAAGATGAACCTGCTCCAATGGCAATGCAGTATGTGAAGGGACATAATTTGGTTGAGGATGAGCCGGTGATGAACTTGACCCCACCATGCGTAAATTGCATGACTATTACCTAGCTGAAAACAAGGGCTCTAATTTTGGATGGAATTCAGGTTATCATCCCCGCAAAGTCCGTTTTTCATTATGAAGAAGAACAGAAGCTATTTGTTGGATGGGAGGTCATGTTCCAAATATACCAACAACGCGCCCTCGATACACAAATCTTGACGCCGTGGACGATGTAAGTACCACCGACTTCGCACGGCAATGCAATTAACTACTATCCAGTCACAAATTGTTAAGTTCTCGAGCATTCCTCATGGTTTTATGCGGTATATCTCACAATATTGTGAAGCCATCGACTTATTCAAAAGGTATGGCTTCCTCGAACCCACCAAATTCTCAAGTCGGCCACAAGTGGACTACACGGAGAAGACCCGCTAACACTTGAAGCAAACTTTGATGGATGTTATTGATGAATTTGTGTTCCTCGAGAAAACGAAAATCTTACTAGCCCACAACATCGAGTATGTGTTCACCGCTTTTAATTCATATGTACGCATCTTTCTCATTAAGATGATTCGATAATTAGAATTTGTGATTGCAAAGAAGCATTTTGTCTTCGTTGTTGTCAATCTTAGACGCAATGAAATCTTGGTGTGGGACTCGAAGGATAAACCACTTTCTCTTCGGATCCACTAGTAAAGTTCTGAACAGTAAGTGACCCTAATAACCTATTAATTTTGACATCACGTGTGTGATGCAAGTTAGTTGCTCACTATTTTCTAACCCACAGTATATATTTGATGCTTGTGAGACTGGTACAATTGTATTGTAACTAGATTCTACTACTACTACTTTTCTAACCCACAAGATATATTTGATGCTTGTGAGACGGGTGCACTTGAATTCTAACTAGATTTTACTACTACTACTTTTTAACCCACAAAAGCTAAGCTCCACTCTCTCCATATAGGCCCTTTTGTTAGGTCTTTAGACCACTAATCTGAACTTGATATCATCACCGTGCTCTAATTTTTTCCCTTTTCACTCTTTTTAATGTGGCTCAGTGCCCGTCAAGCAAAACTCGGGGCTTCATTTGTCCCATTCAAGGTTGAAAAATGGGGGAAATATTGTGCCTCGGTTAGAGCAGCCATCGGCGAACGATCGATCTTGGTTTCTATGCAATGTGGGCGATGTTTAAATTCCTCCGCGGGCAAACGAAACGACAAGACAAAACTGTGTGTATACTCCCCAATTCATTTGGTTTTTTTGAATAATTCAATAAACCGATCTACTGATTCATATATATTTTTCGAATGACAAGAAGAAAAAATCAAGTCCAACAATATCCTACCGTCTCGAGATTGCAAAGATCGCAAGAGGAGCCGGCCAAATTCATCATAGATGAGGTATTGACAAAAAGCGGGACGATTTTCCATTGCAAAGGGTAGGCTGATCTATAAGAACGAAAATACACTAGAACTTATCAAGAGACTACTGTAGTTTGTTGTTGATGTTGTGAGTGATCCGAACATGTGTGAGCTACTCGATGTCTTGGCTGCTGACCAAGACCCTCTAAACTTGTGAGCTATTGTAATCGTTACACTACTTGGGCTCGCCGACCAAGACCCCTCGTGATGTGGACATGTGATTATGATAATGGTTTGTTTATAAACCTGACATTATACGTTGTTGTAATTACTGGTCATTCTTATTTTTGTAACGCTGCCGCTATATTACAAACCGGCACTGTTGGCATAGCAATCACTGCCGGACGTCCAAAAACGGTAGTGCCACTGCCTACAACACTCAGAGGTTTCGAAACAACCCGGCGGTGTTGGCATAACAAACACTTTCGGTTGAAATGTACAACCGGCGGTGTGATCGTAAAACATCTCTGTCATTTGATACGAGCCGACGGTGTTCGTTACTATGGTACCGCGGTTTCGATACACAACCGAAAAGTTTTTTGTTCCTCAACACTACCGGCTCCGTTGCACACCGGTAGTGTTATTTGAAGTAATTACGCCGGGTCGTATTGACACCCGGCGTGTTGTCTCAAATCACCGCCGGTGTTTTGACCCGGTAGTGTTTCGAACCCCACATCACTACCGCTATGGTTCTGCCCGTTCAGTTTTCGGCAGTGAAGGGGGGTTGGAGCCCGGCAGTAATGGACAATTCTCGTAGTAGTTTAAGATCAACTACAAATGCATTTGTGTTTACATATGTGTGGCTATTTGATTGAATATAAAATAATCTGAAACATATTTACAATGATTTTTAGAAATCATAAATATAATAATTATATTATATATAGTTATACAACGTCACGATAAATTGGTCTCACAGAATTAAAGCCACGGTAAAAAATAAAAGAAAAACAATTTTTCACCGAGGACCCTCCACTTTTCCACTAATTAACTGATCTTAGATTAGAAAATTTCTCTCCCTAGCAAACTTACATCAGAACCCTAAAAGTGAAATAAAATTATGTTTTTGCCCTTATTCTAAGTCTTCCCGTACCCGACCGCGCCGCCCGTGGCCGCCGCCGATGCCAGCGCCGATCCTCTCCGTGGGGACGACGAACCCCACCATGACCATGACCTGCCGCCGCTACGCGCGACCACGCGACGGGTTGGGTCGGCCGCCGCCCGGTGGTGTCCGCGTCGCGAGCTTTTTGGCGGGCGCGTGGTGAAGTTTCGGCAGAGAAATAGAATCCCGCGCGCACAGATCCGCCCGCGTCGCCGAAGTCGCGGACCGCTGCGGCGCATAACGCCGCGGAATCGGGCGTCCCGGCCTCGGAGAACGGGCCTTTCGTCGCCTCACGAGACGCACGAGGCCGCCGCCTCCAGCCTTCGTCGGGGTTGTTTTTGAAAAAATAGCGGTATAAATACGGGGCTTAAGGACGCGTTGTACATGCCCTTAGGCCGTCCCCAATGGTTAGCTATTTGGCTATCTAGATGTGACGTGGCAAGAAAAAAGTAGGAGAGAGAGTAGTCACTAGCTACATGCAAATAGCTAGACTATTTCACGTGGTTCAAGAATATGTGAGAGGAGCATGTGTGTCCAAGAATATAAAATAGTGTTTGTTGTTGTCTCTCACCTCCACGTCGGCTAACTACGTAGCTAGCACTAGCTATTACCATTGCGGGGCGCCCTTAGTATCATTGCAATTATTTAGAGATACAAATGTTTACTTGAGATTTTCTACGAATCTAGTCAAACTGAAGAAGTTCTGACCAGCACGAGTTCCATATCGGCTCTTTTTATCAAACGGATGGAGTATATATTTACATTCCAACGGAGTGAAGAGTTGTGCAAGTTGTGTCAAAGAGTTTCTGGGAGATCATCATGCGAGACTAGCTACGTACTTTGGATTCGCGATCTCTTTGAGATCTCTCCTTAATAAATAGCTAATACTAAACTCGTTTCAAATTGTAGTTTGTTTGACTTTTTCAACCCAAACTTTGACCACTCGTCTGTTTCAAAATTTTATGCAAAATATCACTTCTTTTGTTATGGCTTCCATTATTAACAAATGATATTTAAAAATGGCTTAAATTTGACTGTTTTTTGCAAATATTTTAAATAAGACGAGTGGTCAAACCCATGAAACAAATAGCGCGCTATAGCGCCGAAATAGCGGCTGCGCTAATAGCGGCCAGAAGCACTGTCGCAATGATAAATAGCGCGCTATAGCGCGCTATAGCACCAAATAATAGCGTCAATAAGCGGCGCTAATAGCGTTTTTGGCTAAGCTCCCGCTAAATTTTATAGCCCGTAATTTTTTTCATGGGGTCAAACTTATGGTCAAAAAAGTCAAACAAAGTATAATTTGAAACGGAGGGAGCCATTAAGGATGCCTTTAATTAGAATTTGTTAAAGGCGTTTGTTAATTATTTTACATAACCCATTTTTCTTCACTCTCTAAAATTTCTGTTACCAGTTTTAGTGAGAAGTTTTATGGCACTGTTTAGAAACTGTCATGACATATTCATGACTCCTACAGTGTTGGTAATCATGTCAAGACAGTCTCCTATAAAACCCTCTTTGTTCTTAAAAGCATTGTCACATTGCGGAAAACAATTATGTGGCGTCTTATTAACTATATAAATAAAACTCTGATGAAACTAATATATATCACAGGGAATAATAACCTAACTGCGTGCTCTTATATATAGTCCGCTATCACTTGGTCAGTTGGTCCACTTCGGGTCTAGCTAGGCGGGTTGCTGGATGTGCAATTGTGTGCGCATGCAGCCGCTCATCCGATCCGGCCGGGCGAGATCTTGCCGAGATGTCATGATCCGGAATTGGGCCAGCCCGGGAGTGGCTAATTGAGCTCAACGCGCCGCCGCCCGGGAGGGGCCAGGGCGCGCCGCGCGCAAGGGAACCGGCGCCCCGCCGCCGCCGCTTTCCCCTCTTTAAATGCGATTCGAGTTTGCTTCGCTTTCAAGTTAGGATTATTTTAGGAGTTTTTGGTGTGCAAGGGGATATCTCATCTATAAGGGAGACCCTTATTAGGAAATAAATAAATAGGATATGCTTTTAAAAGGTATTCCAATCTATAAGGAAACCTTTAGAGAGATTGCTTGAGATACAAGTCCCACTAGCCGGGCTATATAAGTAAAGGTCTCTGTAATTTTTCGGGGCAACAAGCAAATAAAGAATTTTATCCCAATCTCCTGCCTCCCCTCCTCTCCCTCCCTCGCCCCCCCGCCTCCCTCACCGCGCCCGCCGCCGCCCGCTGCGCCCCGTCGCTACCGTCGCCCGCGCCTTCGGGCCGGCGACCACCGCCCCACCGCCACCGCCACCTCACCACCACCCTTTGTCGCCATCCTCTTCTCCAACCTTCCCCAACTCAAGCGTCGGTTTGGCCCAATCTAGCCGAATCGACCGGCCGGTATCCGGAGACCAGGGCGATTTCCACCACCCATGGCTTCCGAGATGAAGGAGTTCACCGCGGCGCTAAAAGCGCCTCGACGACAACCTGCGCCGGATCAACCGGGCTTGATGACATGGAGACTCGCCCTCGTCGCATGGAGTACGTCCGCATCACCACAAGGACCCCCGCCGTATGACGACCACACACGGAGGGACGCCCGGCGCCGCCGCCGCCATCGGCACGAGGGGCGGCCCGTGGCGCCACCCCGGTCCGCCCCCCCCCCCACGGACCACGCCGGCGGCTCCGACCCCGCTATCCTCCAGCTCGAGGAGGAAGATGACACTTTATGCGTGACGCACCGGCCGTCATCGACGTCATCCTCGACGACACCGCAGCACCGGCTGCCCTCTCTTCTCCACCGACACCTGCGACCGCCAAGCAGACTCTCCGACAATGATGGCGTCACCGCGGCGCCCGCCCCTACCCCAGCGCCACCGGAGGCACCCCCGTACGCGCCACCCGCGGCACCCGGACCGGATGCCACCCCATGGCATCACGCCCCCCCCGTGACACGCCTGCATGTCCGAGAGTACGACCGCGACCAACGACCCCGACCTCGGATCCGCAAGCCGAGCTCTTCTTCCGGCTTAGCTCGAGAGATCGACCCAAACGACTTCGTGAGTTACGCCGCCTTCCACCTCAATGGCATTGCTGCAGTGCGGTTCATGGATCTATCCAAGAAGAAGTCCCCGATCGAAAGGGGACGAGTTCACTCACCCGCCACGTCATCACCCGGACCCCCGCCTACCTCGACACTTCGGGCGCACGCCCGCCTTCCCAGGAGGCAAGCAAGCTTGGATGACTACATCAACGACTTCGAGAACTATGCACTACGCATGGAACTCGAGGGACAAGACCACCGTGTCGCCCTCTTCGCGCGAGGCCTCGGGGAGGCCGCGACGACGCCGAGTGGTTCGAGCCTCGTTCGATGGAGGAGGCCATCGACCCCTTTGCCCGCTACAACGATCGACGAGCCGGACGACGACGACGAGGGCGCCGCACCGGCGCGCCGCCGGCCGAATCGACGCCTACCCGAGGCGACATCGACGGCGACATAGCGGCTGCCCCGTTGACCGTATGCCAGGAAAGCAGCGTCTTGCTGCTGCCATGGACGACATAGATGGACCCACGGCAATGCATTATGATTGCCGTGCCGCACGCACGCACGCGACGACCAACAAGGAGCTCGATCATCGCTAACGCCATCGAAAGTTACGGGCTACCGCACTAGAGTGGAGCCCCCACTACGGCATCGTGAGGTAATTCCACCGCCGTTACATCCCCGCCGGCCGGGAGCCCAGACTTCGCTAGGAGAACGCCCGTTGCATGGCGTAGCGTGGGCTTCCACCTCCCCAACGCCTCGAGGGACGGTCGCTTCAAAGAAGCGTCCTCCTACTACAGGTAAGACCCTCGACGTGCGGTGTTGGCAGCGCCACCGTCCTCCTCTTCGGCAACAACAATGGCGATATCTTCTTCCGTATCGACAACGTCCACGGTTGGCGCACCGTGGACAAAAGAGATGTAGCTGGGCCCTCCGTCGCACGCCCGCCGACCTCCTCTACGGCTGCCTCCTTGATTCACCTCGCCGCCGCCACGTCACCGACACACGCCTACTGCAGGCAGCTCCATGCAAAGGTGACAAAGGTGCCGACGACTTACACCTACACGCTCCTCCTCCGACTCGCCAAATGATCGAGCCGTCGGGGCACCCTCGGCCGCCTCCGTCATGTGTCGTGCATGGGCGGAACGTCCCTTCGTGCAGCCCCCGCTGAGCTTCAAGTTCAGCATCTACTTCGGCGACTTACACCTCGACTTCTCCTTCTCCGACAAGGACGCCAGCATCTGCAACGACAACAACGACAAGTGCGGCCCTCTCGTCCTTCTTACGGGCTTGGGGTTGTCACTTCCCCGATCAGCGTGCCTTCGCCACCACTGTGGGTTGGGCGGCACGTGGGCGCGCCACCTCGTCGAACGGTGGGGAAATGTCATGATCCGAATTGGGCCAGCCCGGGAGTGGCTAATTGGGCTCAACGCGACGGCCGCCGCCCAGGAGGGGCTGTGGGCTGCTACACAGGGGAGCCGGCGCCCCGCGCCGCCGCTTTCCTCTTCCGTACAATTCGAGTTTGCTTCGCTTTCAAGTTAGGATTATTTTAGAAGTTTTTGGTGTGCAAGGGGATATCTCATCTATAAGGGAGACCCTTATTAGGAAATAAATAAATAGGATATACTTGTAAAAAGGTATTCCAATCTATAAGGAAACCTTTAGAGAGATTGCTTGAGATACAAGTCCCACTAGCCGGGGCTATATAAGTAAGGGGTCTGTAATCTTTCAGGGGCAACAAGCAAATAAAGAATTTTATCCCAATCTCCCCTCCCTCTCCCTCGCACGCGCGCCCCTCCCCTCCTCACATTTCGCCGCCGCACGCGGCGCGTCAGCCCCGCCGCCGCCGTCGCGCTTCCCGGCGCCGGCGGCCACCGCCAAATGCCCCACGCCGTCACCACCACCCTCGTCGCCATCCTCTTCCCCAATCTTCCCCAACTCAAGTGTCGGTTTCGCCCAATCTAGCCGAATCGACACGAGATATATATATATAGTACATCGATCATCGAAGCTTTATTTCATTGGCGCGTATGTGCATCGATCGGTGCATATGCATGCATGCGACGATCTTGACTACGACTAATTTAGTCGTCACTAGTTCATCAACCGTCTTTGCCGCACGGGTTAGAATCTTATGAGACACTAACTAATAGATTTTGTAATAAATATCTTCTCTTTTTTATTTATATTCTAAAATAATAGGGACCCTTCTCATCCATATTCATATTGTTTCCTTTACACAACACCTTTGTGTATCCCCAATATCCATTTACCAAAAACATTTGCTAAAGTATGATGGTTTAAGCTTTGATGACATGAATCTAAGTTTTTTAAAAAATAAATTAAGTTTATTAATTGCTGAGATACAATAGCTATTCACAATGGTGATTGTAGTGTACTGATTTGATGGAAAAATGTTTAAGATTTTTTTATGTATTTTGGGATATATCTTTTTTTTTTATTTCTAGCGGTTTTTGTGAGTAATAATTGCTATGATTAATCTTTTTGCTAGAAACGTATGTATTTAGTTGAAACATAAACAAACTTAAAGTATACATAATATTATTTCATTCCTTTATGTGATGTCATGAAAATGTATACTTTAACTTTTAGCTTTACACATCTATTTGGTGTAATTATATATATGTGTTAATTTGAACTTTGAATGCTTATTGTATTGCTGATACAAAGTTTTCATGTTTTTATTTTATTAAAATAATATTCTATAGTTCCTATGCTACACTCTTAGTTCTTACAATGGCACAAATAGTTGTTTCACCATGCTAATCAAAATATTGAACTTATTGTATCATATTAGTATTCTTTTGTTAAACAAATAATGCTTAAAAAGTAAGTTACTAATATTCATATGATATAATTTTTGAATCAAAATGTTTAAAGAGACCACAAATTAGAAAATTTATTATTTTAACTACTAACTTAACGGAGACTGAATTTTAAGTGCCATTTCTATGTGGTTTGCTAATTAAGGAATTTTTACCATGCTTGATAAGCTTATAAATTAAATAGCATGCGGTGACATTTTACTTATGTATATTGTAAGTATTGGATTTTGAATTATTTTTCATCAGAACTTATATTCGAATATACATGTAGATTTGAGATACTTTTGTTAATTTTTATGATGGTTGAGGCAGGAAATTTAGATTTTTAGCAAAGGTGTATAATTTGGGAACAAATTATATAGGTCTACATTACTTTACATTGTCTTTCATAATGCCATGAATGGGTAATTTCAATGCAAACTTCACTACTAGGAATTGACCCTTGGCCAACGCCTATATTTGGTTGCAATATGGCAATTTTGGTTGCAACTGGAATCAATTGCAACTAAGTCTTTTTGTCGACGAAGGTTGCAATTGGAACAATGCAATAGCCTCGGGCAACCATTAGATGTGGCGTTGCAACAGATTTTGTTATTGCAACGAACAAAAAAAACCTATTGCAACCAAACTTGGTTGCAACGAACAAAAAAGCCTAATGCAACCAATACTTGGTTGCAAGAACAAATATTGCAACGATTAGATTGGTTGCCTAAGGTTCTATTGCGGACGAAACACTTGGTCTGCAATATTTCATGATTGCCACGAACGAATATGTTGCAATAGAAAAGTATTGCCACTTCAAAACTACATGGACATATGGTCATATTACCACAAAAGTGTGATCCATTGCATTACGGTGCTTTTGCAACATGTAGGATATGGTGGCAATAGATGATGTGGTAATGCAACGAACTAATCTTCGAGGTAATATATGCAAGTTGCAAACGAAATTGTGTTGGTGTTAATAGAGGGCACATGCAACAAACAATTGTTAGTGGCAATAGATGATATGATAATGCAATGAGCTAGTCTTCGAGGTAATATACAGAAGTTGCAACAAATTTGTGTGGATGGTGATAGATGGCACATGCAACAAACAAATAGTTGGTGGCAATAGATGAATGGGTAGCAAAGGTGTATAATTTGGGAACAAATTATATAGGTCTACATTACTTTACATTGTCTTTCATAATGCCATGAATGGGTAATTTCAATGCAAACTTAATTAGGGGTCAAAGAATTATCTTCCATGATGATAGAGATGGATCATTTACAAACAAAAAAAATGGATAGTTTTAATTATATTTTATAATCATTGAGGTTTCAATTTTTTTCATACAGGCTTTGTTGATAATCCACGAGATCCCCAAATTTTTAGCATCATGTAAACTTGAAGTAATCCAATGACATTTATTAAAGCGAATACAAATTATACCCGACGGTCAATGAGGATAATACAAAAAAAAAAAAAAAAACTATGTGTGTGCAGTAATCCAAGGACGTTAAAATTAAATGAAAATTATACATTACATGAGATGAATTAAATTGTTACTGTAGGATCTAGCAAGATTGTCGTACCCATAATGTGCAGTACTGTTTGGTGCCAACGTTGATGTAGATGCCATGGATGTTGGACGTCGTGGCATTGGTGGCTTGCTACCTGCCTGTTTCAGCACCACCTGTCTCCTTTTCTTGCTTCACATATATCTCCTCTTTGATCTCCTCTGGATATGGATGAAGTAGATGGCCAGTGGCATTGATGGACACCCACTCACACCCATCCTTTCATCTCCATGATGATCACTGGTAGTTGCTATGAATGATATGATGTTATTGAGTCTAAGTAGAAGCAACATCATTGCTCCTTAAACGGTGGTAATAGTTACACGCATTCATCCACGTCGAATCATCTAGTCTAGATGTACAAAAGCTTAAGAACACAGATAATTAGTAGAGAATTGCTCCTTAAACATGGGTAGTAAATACCGTTATAGCTGTAAATCAACCTTAAGAACAGTCATCAATATGGATAATTACCCACGTATATGAATGTCGCATTCTTGAACATGGGTAATTACCCATATCAAGTAGATAATTGTACAGAGTCGAAGTAGATCAAAAGCACTGGTTAAAAATGCCCTCTTGTTACACTATTAGCTCTAAAACTGAGAGGTTCCCCACATGATTTCGGGAAATATCCTGCTCATAGGTTAAGGCCATATCACCTAAATCGGAATTATTTTGTAGACAATTTGGAAGCGAGCCTTCAAATATGATATAAAATCAATTATATATAGTCTGAACTCAAAACAGAAAGGAATTAAACATGACACTCACTACCTCTATGAACAGCAAGAAGACAGATGTTGCCATGAGCACGTTGCTATGGCTACAAACAAATATCTTCCCTGGTATTGCCTTGGTAAGCTATATGTGCACAAAATACTACAGCGGGTAAACAGTACACCAATAGAATTGAAGAAGCAAGTCAAACCTGGGCCTTTGCCTGGAGGCTGGAGCAACTGGCCTCCGACACCGGCAGGAACGTCGCCGTCCCATAGATTAGTTGGTGTTGCCCTAGAGAGACATGTCGATGTAGATGAGGATGCAAGCCGATATCATCTGACCCTATCGTAGTCCTTCAACGTAACTCGCCGAGGAACACCACAGCTAGCGCGCGGTCTCGCCCACGGCAGCGGACAACTTGGCGGCGGCGCCCCTGCGAGGGAACACGATGGATCATGCGCCATCCATTAGATCAGGTTAACGTAGATTTATTTTTTTCTTGCTTTTTTTTTTATCATGGGGATGTGCGGCGGCGTTACGGACGTGGGTATTTATATATTTAAGTCTTTGTATGGTGACGGGAATCGGGATAACAATATGATCATTTTTACTTTTTATTATTAGGTGTTTTATTTTAGATTATTAATGCCCGTGTGCGGTGTGCTCGCGAGGTAGCTGTTACGCACATTTTGTGACTGCCATATTTTATCCTTCCGTCAAGCGGTATGGGACGTTACACGTTAGTACCACCATGTGGGAGCTTCTGGCATGGTTTGATGGCTTCATGAAAACGACTTCGGTTTGTGTGATGCTATGCTAAGCCGCTACACACACATCACACAGATCGTCGAGACCCCTCCGCCCGGCCGTGCTCCAAAAACAATTAATAATATATTGCACGTGTGTTTTTTTGACAGGCAAAAGAGCCAAGTTCCAAGAGTGACTCAGAGCTTGTTTTCCTTTGTTGTCCCACGGTCTGTCACGCCAAATTAAAGCCACGCTTGTAACAAAGTTTGTGAAGAAAAATAAGGGGTTGTTTGGTTTCGGGACTTTTTAGTCCTTGGAACAAAAAAAATTCCCTTTTAATCCCCTACCAAAACCAAACAGGAGGAACTTTTTTGAAACTTTTCCTTTATTAGTCCCTAAAAGACTCTCTTGTAGGGACTTTTTTTTATTAGTCCCTAGAACTAAAAAAAAAAGTTTAGTCCCTAGGAACCAAACATCACCTAAGTTTATGACATGTGGCAGCGAACCAAATATAAACACTACCCCCAGAGCATCACAAAACTACCAGTTCAAAAAGTGATGTTGTGTCAGCAGTGACGTGTGATTTTGCAGTAGTGAGCTGCCAAAAAACTATGACATATAACACTAACCCGTGGCATAACTACAAGTTTAGTAATAAACTAAATATTATGTACCCCAGCTAAGTTTACTCCCTCGGTTCAAAATTACAAGATGTTTTAGCTTTTGCAGTGTTGTGCGGTCGTAGCCCGAGTCAATACAATAATTGCTAGCATCGAACCGGCTTCTATATATACACGTACTGTGAACCCGATTAGATGAAGGCCCTGCTCCATCGTATAGAACTTGGCTCCAAACCTTCACCTCTTCTTCTTTTTCCTGTCGTTGTTGCTCCTGTCACCGAGATGAAGTCGTGAAGGTTGGTGCCTTGTGATGTGAACTTTGGGCCGCGGGACTTCGGAATGGTGACCATCGACGGGGAGTAGAGGCCCAATCGCTCTGCGCCTTCGAACGACGAGCCACGGCTACGCCTGGTGCGGAGGCGGGCGACGGAGCCTGTTGAGACACGGATCACAAGGACAAATTGCTATTGGCGATCGATGATGGAAGTGGCTACGGTGGCGCTTTGAGGAGCTGGAGGAGACGGACAACACGGGGTTGGGTGAGGGGCGTCGCCCATGAACTACGACCGACGCGCACACATCTTCGAGGAGAGCTCGCGGGTGTTCCAGCAACTCAAGCGATGGTGAAGGCAGCGGTGTAGCATTGTGGCGTACGGGGAGGGGGCGTAGGCGCAACGGCGGTAGGGAGGGCCGAGATTAGGGTACGGTTGAGGATGATGGCCGGGTACGAAAAGGAGAAGGTCATGAATAGAATGCAAGGGAACTGGATTAGTTGTTTTTCTTTATGGGCAGTGGGGAAGCTAGAGGAAATTAGAGAGAGTATCTTCCACTTGTACATATAAAAATCTAATCTACAACCATGCTGAAATGTGTTCTTAATAGTGATTTTTCGAATTTTATGAGTGTGTGGCTCCCACAAGCTACAACATACTCGGCCATAGGATTGAAGTACAAATATTTTTTTATTGTATGGATTGAAGTAGTACAAATATATTTTTTAATTGTGTGCCACATCTGGTGTGGTGGTGTGTTCTGTCATCCTGTGAATGCGAACTCAACTGTCAGAGTAACTTCCCAGCTGCACTAATATGGAAGACCAAGTCATACATGGTCTTTTATTTGTTGGACGGAGGGAGTACCTCCGCCCCTGCTTATGGGTATGGAGCCACGCAGGGGCGGAGCTATATTATGGTTTGTGCCTTGTGGGTGCGGCAGCACCAACAAAGAAACAGAAAATCAATGATTATGATCAAAATTTCAATTTATTTGCTCCAACGGAATAAAAATCTATACACCAACAAGCCAAGCGCACCCCCCTTGAAATTGCTCTAGCCCCACTAGTCAGCCACACATAGAACCAGTTATTCGTGGGGCCCAACTAAGTACCACCCCTGGATCAGCGGTGAGATGAGAGTGGTGCGGAGTATACACGTTGATATAACATGCACACAGCACGTCGTTGGCATCTGAGCACTTGTTGCGAGCTGAGAGTGATCTTAATGTTTAACTTGCCGTAGGAAATTGAGTACTGGAAGCGGACGCAGGGGAGACTCCTCTCGAACCGTCTCTTCCTCTCGTGTCCTGCTACAGTTCAGAGGGGCGAGTTCGTGCGGAGTTGCCTCTGCCGGCGGGAGCCTTGGTCCTCCCTGGCTCTGATGGCCTCCAGGCTGTCTTGAGCCGCGCAGGACCAAGCTTCCTTCGCCGGCGGAGGGGGTAGGGGCTAGGTCCCTTAGGTTTAGGGTTAGATTTCCGACGAAGTCGTCGAGGCGGTGGCGGCGGCGTCGTCATCTTGGAATAAGGTCCTCCCGTGCTTTTCCCGCCTCGTCGGTGCTCTACTCCGGTGCCGGCGACAAGCGTGTGGAGGTGGAGTCCGGCTTCGCCGGGTCTTGTACAGGAGTCCGTGCGGCGCCCTTCGATCCCGTTGCTATGATAGTGGCGGTGGCGGCGGTGCGCTTCGTCAAGGGTACACCGCGGCTGCGGGCGATGCGCTTCGTCAAGGGTACACCGGCGGCTGCGGGCGATGCGGTCTGTTGGAAGGTGGATCGAACTCGATCATCCCGCGGCATGTGTCAACGGCAAGCGGCGGTCCATGGTCGGAGGAGCCCGGGTGTGTCCCCGCCAATGTGCTTACATCGACGTCTTCATCCCGGCCGATGTCGGGTGTCTTCTGCGGCTCTCTCAAAGCTTCTATGCGATGGGGTTCCTCCAGATCTGGGGTGGCCATGGAGGCTTCTTCAATGGCGGCGGCGTGATGGATCGACGGCGGTGGACCATGGAGTCTTCTTGCTTGTTCGGGAAACACAAGCTCCAAGAACTTTATTGTAATTTCTGTTTTTGGTAGGGGTCTTTGTGTAAGATGGGTGGGACAGCCGTCCTTGTACCCTCCTCGAACGTATCTGTGTTCGTATACATATTTGTATGTTTTCCTTATCCAGTAATACAGGTACGTTTTATAAAAAAAAACATGCACACAGCACGTACAGTGAGAGAGTGGGATTTTGATACGGTCAGTCAAAATCCTGCTCCGCCGTGGAACGGATGGAGTCAGATGCGGTGGTCACTCTGCTAGGCGGGCTACGTTGCTCCTGTGCTGTCCATTCCGCGTCTCCATCTATCCCGCCGCTCGCTCCTACCAGCAGGTGATTGCGACGGCGATGCCATCGTCGTGCACGCACGTGCAGCCGACTGCGCCGAGCTTGTCTTTCTCGCCGCCGAGTCGCCGTCGCCGACTAGCAGCGCCAGAGCCAGAGCCAGCCAGCCACCAGCGCGGCGCTCCGGTGTCCGTTTCTCCCCGTACGTACGTTCCTGCCACACGCCGCACGACGCAGTGGCTGGCTGCTCACAGCGGCAGTGCCCAGCTGCAAGATTCCCGCACGTTTCGCGCGACCAGAGGACCAGAGGTCACCAGCAAGTCGATCGGGACCACCGTACCGGACCAGGAAGGGCCACCGCCGCCGCTCATCTGGAGTACGACAACGACGACCGATCATTGACTGGTCCAACATGTCCGTCCTTCCTGATGCCGGCGGCTAAGCTGTGATCGAACGGCCTGACCTTTTCAGCGAACTAGTACTATTAATTAATTACTGATGATAACTTTGCTTAATCCAGGAAATTGTTAGTACTAAAGCACGTTCCATTTTAGTTGTTTATCATAAAGTAGCAGTACCATGCATGGCATCACCGACCAAATAAAAAAAAAGTGAAACGGCTCTGTGGTACTGCAGGTTTATGGGATTTGTGTTTATTTTAGTTGTAATATGCAGACTTTTGTAAGTGTCACGAACCTAATCCTCGACTTAACTAACAAATTGGACTGACAGAAATAGTATACAAGCTGATCTTGAAGGTTCTACAAGGATCACCGACCAAAAAATAAATTAAAGAAGCAGGGGTGTGGTACGCATAACATGTTGCCTGCAGGTTTATGGGAATCGTTTTATTCTATCTATTTATAATAATGCTCTGATTTTGTTGGAATCACTTTTATTATTTATTGATCCAGGCAAGCGTCATGAAACCTAATCCTCGATTCAACAATTAGACGGAAAAAGAACTTACAAACTTCTCAAAGGTTCTACAAGAATCACCGACCAAATTAACAAATACTAATGTTGTGGATACAACAATGATATAAAGTTTTTCTTCATCGGACATCATATATAGATAGATTAGTACTCTTTATTTGATTTAGAGACTTGTCTTGTGCTTTCATTTTTCGTCATTTTGTAATAATTTGGCTGTGTGCATCTAAAGATGTAGAAGCCGGATGTTGTTGACTCATCCATTATCTAAAAAATCATATATAGATGAGAAAGTTGTGAATCTTTTTTAGCATATGAATGCCAGCTAGTCCAAGCCACGAGTCGACAGTGATGACCCAGTATCATTGTCAATTCTTGGCTAAAATCAGTAGTCGGATATAAACCGACATTGATGACTCAAATATCAGTGTCGGTTGGTCATATCACTGCTGGTGGTTTTAGCGAAAAACAAGTAGAAATGTGATCTTACTGTGATTCTCACTATCGGTATCTTGAATGGTAGTGAATGTTAGTAAGTCCACGAGGATGAAACTTTGTTTACATATCTGAGAATATTTAGTTTCACCGAAAGCACCATAGTAGAAATTATATATACATGGATGGATGGATCAAAACTCACAAGTGGAAAATTCATGGCTGCACGAAATTAAAAATTGTTGCATCATGGTGGTCTGGTCAAACCAAAGAGGTGAATCCCCCCACACACACACACACCACACACACACACCCCCACGTACCAGGAGGGAACTAATTAACATACTACTACTTGTGTATAATAGTGCCAGCACGAAAAGACAAAGAGATGATTTGTATCATCGATCATGGTATGGTCAAAGCAAACAGGTGAATCTCCCCACCACCCGGCCACCATCAACCTAGCTGCGTCGTCGTCGAGAAGTACGTCCTATTTTTGGCCACCGATCCAAGATACGACGACGGGTCACCGTCGTCAACAATCCCGCGCACGGCGGCCGCCGACCTATCTTCCGGCAGCCGCCGGCGAGAGACGTGACGTGCACAACGGGTGTCCCTCCCGTTCGGTGTGCGTGTTGGGCGTGACGACGTGCAGGTGCCGTGCACTGCATGTGGGTGCGCGGGGCGGCGCGGCGCCGCAGTGAGCTTTTGTGTGGCCGTGGGTGCTTTTGTGGCCGTGCGCGCGCGTTTCCCTTGTTTTTCCCCCTTGGATCTGCGTGGCGGCCGCATGCACGGCGTGCATCACAGGTTTATTACTATTATTAACTGTTGATGTGGTATTACAATCTTGTGGAAATGGTGGTGCTCGTTGCTAATATTGGGTCGGTACTCCTCCTAATTAATCTCGTGCAAATGGTGCTTATTGCTTAATTCAGCCGGATCGAGAAATGGTAGGTAGAATACTGAAAAAATGCAAGCATGCTTCTGTGTGTTCGATTGTTGATGAGACAGTACGCACTTACGTTACATGCTCATGCTCATATGCACGTCATGGCTTTTTTTTTTAGAGAAAAGGTTTCCCCTGCTTTTTTTATTACAAAAAGCAATACATTGTCTGTGTAAGGTTCACCGCTTAAAAGCAAGAAGCGCTAAACAATAGTCGAATCCAGATTATTACAAGGCTCTATGGCCGACCTCAAAACGCCTGACTCTCGCCTAGCTACCTCTTCAGAACTGACCACCCCTGAAAACTGAGCATCCAATAGTTCCAACTCTGATGAGGATTCCATTACTCTCCACTGTATCAGGTCCGGTTGTCTTGATGAATCTTCCAAGATCTTGATAATCCTCTCCACCTGGGTTAAATCCCCCTCCTTGACCAGCACAGTCCACCCCTGTAGCATTCTTGCAATCCTTCTCCATATTGACTTGAAGCCTGGCCAGATTAGTCCCTGAAAACACAATTCATTTCGAAGTTTCCATAAGGACCACATCACAGCAGCAGTAATAAAGTTGATGACCCTATGTTTTTTATTAGAAATCCAGAACTTAGCTACTGACTCATAGGAATCACCAATCTCTGTACCCAGAATCGCAGCAAAAAAAGACCAAACATGCTTTGCAACACAGCAATTAAACAATAGATGTGTAACTGATTCCAGCTCTGAACAAAAAATACAAGATTTATCATTAACTTCCCTTCTTTTCTGTAAGTTATCTCTTGTAAGCAACATGTTATGAGAAACCAGCCATAGAAAAAATTGCACTCTCGGTGGTATATTCAATTTCCACACATAATGAACAAAAGTAGGAAAAACACCTCTACAATTCACTATTGCATACAGAGATTGAACAGAAAATGTTCCTTTAGAGGAATAGGCCCAAATAATTTGATCCTCCTCTTCATTCAGGGTTAACCCTTCCACTAGACTAAGCAATTCATACCATTTAGTCATCAATTGCTCACTAACCCTTCTCCTAAAAAGAAAGTTTGAGGTCAACCCCATCCCAAACCTGGGCAACAGATTTGCCTTGTTGCTCATTTATAATATACAGTGGCCAAAACAGGATGGCTAAACTCATATTCTCCAACCACTGATCCTCCCAAAACCTAACTCTCTTACCATTACCCACCTTCCATCTAACTCCCATCCAAGCAGCCCTAGCTGCCCACAAGACTCCTTTCCAGAAAGGAGAAGCTCTCAGATCAGAACAACAAAACAGATTGGGGTTTTCACCATGATACTTATTATCAATGATCTGCACCCAGATTGCATTTTTATTTAAATGGTACCTGAAGATCCAGGAAGAAAGCAAAGCTAAATTTAAACTTCTTAGATCAGGGACCCCAAGGCCTCCCATCTCTTTCTTTTGAGCCACTAATTGCCAATTTGCCAGATGATATCTATGTTTTTTCCTCTGTGTCATCCCAAAGGAAATGTCCCATATGGGAGTTAATCAAGTTAATAGCCCACTTAGGGAACTTAATCACATACAACAAATAAATTGGAATACTAGCCAGGCATGCTTTTAAAAGCACCAGCCTAGCAGCATAAGATAACAATCTCCCCCTCCACCCTGCAATTCTTTTAATCACGTCATGGCTTTTGGAGAGACATATATATGCATGCACCAGCGATCACGCAAATAACCGCTTTTGAGCAACATCATATCTGTATCTTTTGACCTTATTACCTAGAGAACACCAAGCTACCATTGTTTACAACCAAGCTACCATTCTTTTTATTATTGGTAAAAATGCAGAACACAACTCAAAACTGAACTCTGCATGCATCATATATCTGTAACTTTTTGACCTTATTACCTAGAGAACACGTACACCAAGCTACCATTGTTTACACCAAGCTACCATTCTTTTATTATTGGTAAAAATGCAGAATACAACTCAAAACTGAACTCTGCATGTCTGGCTGCGCATGGTTGCTTGCAGGTTAAACAATGGCGGCCGGCTTAAATTTAGCTTGTGCTCCGCATGAACCTTTTAATTTGCTGATGACGAAAAGGTCAACGGCAGGCAGCACGCGAGAGCCTGCATGCTCAGAGCCTCAGATGGTGGATGGCACACCCCAACTGAAAAATGAGAGCTTCGTTCTTTGCTTTCCAGCCAGGCTATGTGACTTTAGTGGGATGAGGCCATGGTGCGTGGTAGCTCTAGTCAAAATATAATTAACTTCTTCGCCCAAACTCGTCCAAACTTTGCATAGTTTTTACTGTTAGTATATTCATAGTCCTAATGTTTTTGAAATATTATTAGTATTTTTTCAATATATATCTACACATGTAAATAGCTTGAAAGTTTTTTTAAAAAGTACTAGTCAGGTTTGACCGAATGAATCTGGTTACTGGAGGTTGTATATAATTAATAATTAATAAATAGTTTTTTTTAGAATGACTATATCTTGGTAATAATCTGCTATATAGAGACTAGGAACAGAGTGGATTTATAGTAGCTCATCGCTTTTATGTTGCCGGGCCGCATTCGAGTTACAAATCAAGCACATTTTGCAGCCCGTGTTTGAAATTTTTTTTTTTTTTTTTTTGATTATACAGTACAACGTAGGCGCTCAACACGCACGCACACTCACCCCTATGAACACATGCAAACCCTACCCCTATGAGCACCTTCTGAGCCGGCAAATCTTGAATTCCATCATTGCTATCGACAGGGGCGTCGCCTACCACTAATAAAAATGTTTCTCTCTAATTCCATCATTGACACAGCACTATAAATTTCTTAAGCAACGATCTTACGTAGGCGGTGGCAGCACTACTAAAGACACAACAATCACGGATGAATAAACTTTCATCTGTGGTAAGGAGTAGAGGGATTGAGGGCAAGGCCATAGAGGCTACAAGTGGTAGTAGTTCTAGTACAAATAAAATGATCCATATAGATGAGGAAATATTGAGGCTACTATTTACACAATGCAAAAAATTATTGCTTGTGGCTTGCACATAAACTTTTTGCTTTCATCATACCACACCTTTATTTCCTCTCCCTCTTCTTTTTCAGCATGGACCACTTTCTCTCTCCTTAAGCACTTATAGCCTCTGCAAGTCACTATGACAAGAATAGAGCACCTACTTTTTTATCCGAGCCTACATGACACTTGAGGCTACAAGCAAAAAGCATGCAATGGGGAAGCTCTGAGAGGTTGACTTGGGGAACCCACATGTCATTCTCTAGTAAGATGAGTTTTGGGCATGCAAACCAATACAAGCGTAAAATGACACTTTTACTCCGATACCTAACTATCACAAGTTTAGAGAAAGGGGAAGGAGTTAGCAGATGGGGACACACGAGGGAGAGAAATGCTTGTGTTGTGGAAGTTTTTGGATTGGCCTTGGAAGAATGAGTGGAGGAGAATGAACGAGAAAGGAACCACTCCTCCCGTCCGATCTTCCCATTTCTTTTTTATTTAGCTGGTGCCAAGGTGTTGTACACAAGTTGTAGTTATTGGCTACTATTGCCTAGTATAGATAGGTATGCAACCCTATAGTGACATTCATTGTGGGGAATTTTTTGAAATTTAAACCTGCAATTAAATGTTTGGTGGAGGGAGTATATATTAAAATAGATGATTTTCCAAATAAATAAATACTCCCTCCGTAATGGTATTAGAAGTCGTTTAGGACAGGATTACGCATACCAATAAGTGATTAATTAGGGGTAATTTTTTTCATATTTGTCCCTAATAAATATACCGGTGCATTATAACACCAAAGCACACATAGCTTGTTGGCTAGTGCTGCTCGGCCTGGTTGGCTTGTTTTGCCATTCATTAGCTATTTTGCCTCAAGAAGACTGGTTGGCTTGTTGTTGCCATTCATTAACTATTTTGCCTCAGCGAGCCTAGTTGGCTTGTTTTTGCCATTCATTAGCTATTTTGCCTCAGCGAGCATTTACTCACAGCAAAACCTGGAGCACACGTGCGTAAGGTTGGAGGGGCAGCGACGTCCAAAACGCGCGGGCAGAAGCACAACGACTTCCTTTCGGCTCTAGGACAAAATGCACAGGCCGACCTCTAATCCCAGTACGGAGGGAGTAGGTAGTAGTCTAGTTTAGATAGTGTTACGGCCTACTGAAGACGCTTTATCTTTTTTTTTTTTTAACTTAGATGCCCTTATTACGGATTATTGGTGGGCCTGCAGTCAAGGAGCCAACGGGCGTCCGGCCGAGAAGGCCAGTCGGCCGACCACCAATCCACGTGGAAATGCTGGAGTAGTACAGTTACAGTACGCCAGTCGGCACGGATGAGGTGGCCTGTCCTTGTCACAGCCGACTACTCGTAAAGCTAGCAGGTTGCTGGCCAGGCCAGCTGCTACGTGGCATGCCAGCAGCCAGATGCCACACACACCACAGACACGCTGTGGTTGTGCTTGTGCACGTTTCAGGCCGACCTACCCTCCTTTCCGTTGTTTGGCACCGACTGCCGATTTTCTGTTCATTTTGGCGGATTATTAGGCTAGATACAAGCCCTTACATTTACTGACAAAATTTTAGAAATCCAGATCGTCCTGCATTTCCTTGCACGATTGCTGCTACTATGAAAAATTGAGGCAGGTCTAGTAGACGTCTCTGAAAATGCATTTTGCACCTTTTTTTAACGAAAATTAAATGCAGGAGATTTGCACACATGCAACGCGCTGTCCCTGTCGTAGCCTTTCGGTTCGAGGCCAGCTCACATTTGCCACATCCTCACCGCCGACTCGACTCCAAAAGCGCATGCACACGCCTGGCTTAGCTGGAATTTCACTCCAATCATCGCCTTCGCCGCCGGCTAGCCGGCACCTTACCATGCGTTGCGTGCTTCGCGGAACGACGACGCAGAATGTGGACAGGGACGGCGACGAACGGCGGCCAAATTAATTAATAGTAACAGTAACGATACTCCTACCTTAATCCCATAATCCTGTCTCGATACATTCACCAAACCACGTTTAGTTTGTGTTGCCATTACATGCCTTTTCTTGTGCGGCGAGAGGCATGGCAACTATGATCACTGCTAGTGCTCGCACGCCGCCGCCGCCGACCTAGCCCGCCCAAAATGCCGAGACGGTGCACCGGATGCGCGCGTCGTTGCCACGCGACGTCCATCCGGCCGACCTTCAGGCAGAAAGAAATCACAGCTAGAGAGCTAGCGCGGCTGGCTGGCCAGCCTAGCTAGGACTGCCATGTGAATGCGAACACGTCTCCACGGTCCGCATGCATGCATGTGCAAAATATACTCTCAATCTACTTGTATCTATCATGCACCCGTGTTTGTGTGTTGTGTTGTGTTGTTGTCGGCCACCAGGCGCCAGATATTTATGTAGCTGGAGCCTGGAACGATACATATATGAATAGTAACTTGGTCAGAGCTAAAATTTTTTCGGATGACTTACAATTTAGGATGGAGGGATTATATCATTTTGTAATTATTTTGACTTGCTAGAGAGGGTAGTACTATGTTTGTCAAAGAAGAGTGCAATTTTATATGTGATCAAAACTAAACCATTTCAAGTTTGACTAATAAAAGAAGTTTATGAAATAAGTTAGTACCAACACAGAGGAATTTGAATACATTGCGGGGCCAAAAACACCGAACCAAACAGCTTCCACTGATCTCACATGGCCAAATGTGCCACAGTATATATTCAGGTATTCAGTATTTGAGAGTAAACGCATTGCAGCCTCCAATCTCGGTACAGAGAGCACTGAATATAGAGTATATATTAAGGTATTCAGTGCAAGTACAATGCAGCTAAACTAAAAGGTCAGCCAGTATCATATCTTATCTTATCATCATGCATGCATTTGCATTGACACTCCCAAGAACCGATCTGATTGCCGATTGAGAGCTGTCTCTCCAATCTGTCGTCCATGTCCCACTCTACTGCCCCCGTGATTCCGTACCTGCACAAAGCACGGGACTGACGGCATGCCGCTCATTTGGACGGCATGATTGCAGAGCGGCCGGCCGGCGGCGGCGGCGCCGCCAGGCGACCCAACTCGTTAAAGATATACATTCAAAATATTTATGTATATATTGCTGCTGTCTTTTTGCTTTTGAATAAGACCGGCCGGTCGTCAAACTCAATGGGACGGGGGAGTATATATTGGGGCTCTCTCCGGCACGCTGCACGCTGCACGCATGTTCTTGTATACTATGGATTAAGAAGGATTCAAGCACATGGAGAGCAGCTGCATATACAAAACAATTGCTTCAGCTCAAGCTCACAGCAAGAGCGCAAGATGCATGTTAAAACGGGCACATGTCGTTGCCAGAAACGCAATGCAGGCCGGTGTGACGGCCCGCTTTTTCTTTCGGTTCTCCGGCCAGCCACCAGCGCAACAGTAGTGAAGACGTACACGCACGGCATTGTACTTCGATGTATTCTTGCACGTTTCAGAATGAGGCTGCAAAGTGGCTGGCAAAGAGATCAAAACAATCCTTGCTCAAATTAAACACCAGCTGATCATGAATATGGTAGTTTGGCAGATCGAGCTTTGGAACAAAAAAAAAAAAAAAATGAAATGAGCAGCCTGATAGAAAACGTTTGCCTCGATCGGATGGACACAAAAACGAAGGAGACAAGGACGGAAGCCCCTGATGATCGAGATGCAAAAGTGCAGATACCAGTCACTTTCGATCTTTAGAAAATATAAATATCTTGGACTCTTGGTTTTTTGGACACTGAACACAGCGTACCCGGCTGATCCGGCTCAATTTCATCTCAGGTGACATGGCAGTACCACGATGATGTTGTGCGCGTGGAAAATAAATCTGACAAGGTGCCATTTGGTAGTAAATTAGTAATCCAGTCAGAATGGATAAGACAAGCTACTATATATATACAAGAAGATCAAGTATCCTCCGCCGTACTTTTTGGACTACAGAGCATTTTCTAATTGCCAATGTAAGTGGTGGATTGAGGTGTTGAGCGATGCAACGTGTTCACTACTGATTGGTACAAAAAAGATTTGCAAATTAAAAGGACAACCCTGAACGATGTCGTTAAAGAGAAAAAGATATCCCAAGTTGAGCAAAACGACCGAGAACTAGATAACGACAGACAGATAGCATGGGCATCTGATTCTAATAAGACAATCTTTATCAAGCACTATTTTTACCAACTATCAACTAGGGAACCAATGAACCAACCACTTCAAAGATTTTTTTTTTTTTTTTTTTTTTAACAAAGCTGAACTTATTTTTATATAGAAAAAAAAATAGTAATAGTACACCAAAAGTATGAACCCACACAACATAGGAAATAGGGATACCATCTTACAAGTTTAGTAAAAGCACATAGCAAAACTAACTTTGCAAAGCTTTTTCCAACATGATGACAGAAAGCCTAACTATATACAAACCTATAATTTAGGATAGACGGTGGTATCAACCTTATAGGATTAAAATTAACTAAAATTATTTATTTTATGTGTTTACAATGTTGTTATGCCTATGTAAAGACATGTTTCTTGGCATCGATGTTCCCGTTTTGTCTTTTCGTATCTCTGTCATTATCGACGCCTGTTTCTTTTTACCATTTCCTGCTCTTTAACTCTAGAAAATAGCTTTGATCATGTCACTTTCACTGGACATGTTCTTGTGCAGCAACTACTGCTTTGATCATGTAAGCATTTGTTTTTCTTCGTGGACTGGGTTCTTGCCACGTTGACAATAGAATACCAAGTTGAGATACCCTTCACGTTGCAAGTCTCTGACATGTTGCCAATTGGGAGTATCAGGGATACAATTGTCAACTACTAGTGACGTTCTGCGTGCCGGGAACTGTGTGTGTCGCTCTGATTCCATCAGTGATTCATTGTGTCGGAGCAAAAAATGCCAATATATAGACGACAAAAGGATGTAGTAATGCTAATGCTAATGCTAATGCATTCAAACACCAAGGCCACGTAAGTGATGATGACTGAGGTCTTCCTGACGCAAACGGGAGACATGATTAGTTGTGGCTATTAATAAACTGAGCACATCTCAAACTCGGCCGCCGCATTTTCTGACCACGTGCATATCAGTTTTTAACTTGCTACTAATGCTAGGTGTTGTAAATTATCGGTTGAGAAATGAGATAATGTTTTTTTTTCGAATGGAATGGTAAATGTTTGAGCCCCAGCCTCCGCACATTGCACGGTATGATGCTAATCACCCCTCACCAGACCCCGCGCGGTGCGGGAGCCTACGACACTGGGTACGCCCCCTAATGGAATGGAAATGTTGTAGACACAATAAAAATGATGTAGACATCAGTAAGGATAGACAACTGCCAGAGGAGGAACCAGAGAAACAAGTGGGTCAGGATGAAGAAAGGGAAAGGCATGGTTCAAAAAATTTCACTTTGAAATACAATGGCTAAAATAGGGGTAATAACACATATACTCCATAGGCATTTAGGAACTCACTTGTCATAGTTGTGTTGAGTTTTGGTGGCTGGTAAAATCGTAATCGTATATGAATCCATAGGTGTTTAGAATCTCACCGACTAGTAATTGTGTTGAGGAACCCGATGGTTGGTGCGAATGACACAAGATGTATCTTGGTTCAAACGCCGATATGTCCAGTCGGGTAGTAGTCGGTCCACCGGGTGCTCATGGTAGGGAAATACAAGCAGGGGCTTTAGGCCGAACCTCAAAACTCCTGGCGTGGTGATTGAACTAAGTCGCCAATGGTGTGAAGTCAAGGCGTGTGTGCTTCGACTTGCCATATTCTATGCCTGGTTGTATTTATAGTCACAAGGAGGGTCGGGCGAGTACATGTCCTTAGGTGGGGAAATTGCTTGGCGGGTGCCTTGTACCCGGCGGCGCGGCAGAGAAGGGGCGTCCTTGGTTGTCGTCGTGGAAAGGAGAGGTTGTCCTTCTCCCGATCTTCAGGTGTCCCGTTGGGTGGTGTGGACCGAAATAATTTGAGTCGCCCATTGACCTCCGAGATCCTTGTTTTCCGAGGCCGGGAGAGAAGGGGGGTCGCCCTGATGGTGATTCCGGGAGGAGAAGCGATGGGTTTTGGAAAGACTCGGGGCTGCAAGTATTTTGGTCTTTTCGGGATGGGCACGTTTTTTGACATTATTTTTTGGCTATTTAATATGACGGTAAAAAAAAAGGGTAAATGGAGCTTTCATTTCAAAATAACGAGGCGTAAAAATCGTAAAGTTAAAAAATCGAGGATAAAATCACCATTGAGCTTTTGAACTTTGTTAGTAGAATCACCAATTTCCCTTTAAACTTTGCCCCGGCGGAGGGTCCAGTAACACCTTTTACCTATTATGAGGTAATATCTCAAATCGATCTATACTGTTGAATTTTTATAATTTAAGGAATTAGTAAATGAATGAGTAAATGTAATAAAACTAAAATAAATCCCGCCCTCCCCAATTGACTGGATTTTGATCCTGCATGCGAATAAGTAATCACCGGAGGGAGAGGTTCGGCAAAAAAAAAATATCACAGAGAATTACAAGCTGATAAGAATTCATGCGACGGAGAGGTTTGGCAAAAAAAAAAAAAAAAAAAACCCTAAAAAAGCACCTCCCAAGAACGAGAGCAACGCTAGATCCCAGGAGAAGCGCTGGATCCCATGTTCCTCCTCACGCGGCGCCGCCGATCCGGCCTCCTCATTTTAAAATTCAAATTACGAAATGTTCACAAGAAAAAAGATGATTAAAATAATAGTTATAAGAGTAAAACCGACCGAGGAACATTTTACAAAAAAATCATCACATTTAGATTTAATATGAGTGAGAAATACTAGGTACAAATTTTAGAACACAGATTACCCTGTGCAATAAGATTGCGAAGTTGTATGTATATGACACAACTAACCCTCACACCAAAATACATTTTTCCACACACACTAATTTTAAACATTGACCAAATACATATAAAAGAATATTAATATTTATAGTGCATGATTATCTTGTTGGACAAATCTTTGAATTTAGTTTTTGACAAAGTTTGAAGAAAAAAATGTTGACATATTTTTTTGTAACCTTAATCAAAGTTGAGACAATTTGCATGACACACCATGTAAGACACGCAAATCAAGTCATGAATAAAATTATAAAGGCAATGCCATGATTAAGAATAAAATAAAAAAATACCATATCACTTGAAGATTACGCATGCGTCAACAGAATCTACAAATAAGATTTCTTTTTTGTTAAAACTTTCCTTGAGGATCCTATTTTATAAAATAAAAAAATAAGTAAATACTATTACCTCCTAGATGATCGTCGTCGTGCTGTTTGATCTAAAAAAATAGCCGATCCAGCCCAATTATTTTGGAGTATTGTAGCAATTTTGACATAAAAGAATATTATTTTATAGTGCCCTCCTATTAATATTGTTGGACATATCTTTCTTAATCTAGTTTTTTAATAAATTTATTTAGAGAAAAAAATATTTCAGCTAAATTTTTTATAAACTTTAGTGTTGAAATAAATACTATTAGCACAATGGTTACATTAGAAGATTTTAATTTTTACCATCGTCAGCTATGCAACAACCACAATTGCACATGCTGCCATACTACCACCAACATGCAATCCAAACTGGTGTTCATGTCCGAAAGATGGCGGGAAAACAGAAAGTGCAGAAAACATAAGGGATGGCGGGTTCCAGACGTGGGCCGACGAAAGATTCAGAGCCGTAAAAGCCAAGAAGCCCAACTCCAAATACATTGAGCCAAGACGCTCGCTTAGCCTAGCCTTGTAAACTCGTTTTTGCAGAGAATTGTAGCCTACTCGTTAACCGTTAAACTCTTCCTCTGTACCAACCTAATACACATATCGTGAGACGTAATAATCCGGACTCGAGTATGCATTACAAGGTGCTCAGCACACATGTTAGCAGTACGATTAGCAAATGGTGCAACTGCAAGAAGATAACCTTCTTGCTTTTTATCTGGCTGTGTCGAATGTTTTTGTTAGGTTTTCATAAATCCGGTTAAGGCCACCGAGCCAGAAGAGGTGCTTGCTCTGCCCCCTCATTTAGAATGAAACAGCAGCTTCAGAGCATTTGTCCTTCCTTTCTGGATTATTAAGCGTCCAAGCTAAGCATAAAGAGATTGTCTGTAAATTGTTTCATCAGAGAAACTCCATGTTCAGATATCCGGTTGTGAAGCCATGTGTACCATTTGTCATGATTTTCCCATACTTCAAAGGAGAAAAGTTCTAACCAACCAAGAAGAAACCAGCCAGGCAGCCAAAGGAAACAGAATCCTCTGCAGCTGATGCTGATCGAAGGGGCTTCGGGTGAAATGAAGTAAGCTGAAAGCCAAGCATGGAAAAGGATAACACCAGAATGGAGCATGTAGAGTCCCATAGATGATGAATTTGTAGATTAGTGCTAACAGGTCTGTAGACTCATGAATAGAGGTGCCAGAAATGCAGGCATGGACTGATGGACATGCATGGTTCCGACAAATTCTTGTCCCTTTCCCTGTGAATTTGTTCTTATATAAACAAAACTTTGCTTATTCTTCAGTTAGTAAAACAAAACCAAAACAGTTCAATCGATGTATTGCATAGGTCAGCAGATGCATATTTAGGTCTGCAGATGCAAGTATAAGTGTACAATTGCAACTACAAAATCATTACATCTACTGATGTGCTACCACCAATATGCACATCACTTGTGGATACCAACTATTTTGGTCCGAAATTTGTTTGCAGAAATGGAATATACATGATTACACCATTCAATCACTATAAGTTTACAACTGCCTTTCTTGTGTATGTACAAAATGTAGCTAACGTGATGAGTAAAGGCACTTTTGACTTCCATTTCGTTGAAAGATCTTGCTCAATTTTGTTGATTCATGTTTTTGGCCATTAAGATAATAGTGGTGCTCGCAGTGCTTCTTCGTCAGGGTCATTTGAACCTGGAACTTCACGGGATTTATCCTTGCTTTTGGGATTAAGTGTCCAAACAAAGCACAAGGAAGTAGCCTGTATAAATATTTAGTGAAGAAGAAATTTATTGGTAGTTCATATTCCATAATCCAGAGATATTAATATATAACATCACTTTGTTATTATCACATTTCAGTCATACTACAAGAACAAAATCACCCACTACAGGACCAAAAGGACCCAGCCACAAGGAAAACTGAAACCTTTGCAATTGAAGGGGGCTTCCTCTGAAATGAAGTAAGCTGAAACAAAGGAGAAACAAAAAGATGTGATCAAAATACAGAACGGAGTGTGAATTAAACAAGGCTGGGATTTGCAATTTGAGAGAGAACGGATTGCTCACATGTTAGTGGATTCATAAAAAGTGATGCCAACATTCTAGCCACAGATTCTACAGTTGCTATAAAACCTTGTGCCTTCCCCTGAGAGAAACAACCAGTTGATAACACAGAATATTTTTCTCTTGAACAGATAAAGCGTAATGCCAGAGTACATATACGTACTTAAAATGTTTCAGAATTGAATTAACAAAGCAAGTGGCGTCTGTACATGTACCTGGTCAGTTGCGAGTACTTCCATAGAAATAATAGCATAAATCTGCATATTTACATATTTTAATGAAATGTTAAATTTGGTCCTGAAAAGCTTCAGTCAATGCCTTCCCTTCTACTAATTGTTAACCAAGACAATTCAGATGTCATATTGCTGCCTAGATTAATATAAATTATTACTTACAGCTGGTTTGGCCATCACATAAATAATGCCCAGTAAAGAGCTAAAATAAGGAACCTGCAATATATAGGTAAAAGGTGAATGCAGCAACCTTTCATAGTGATAAAAGTAAGCCCATCAGCGTACGTGCAACATTTTCCCCTTAGAACAGCAATCAATAGTTAGGGCAAGCTTGAGTATAATATATACATACCCACCAAGCCCACGCAACACCATAAAGCAAAGCCTGAAAAATGACTTAAAAAATAATGTGTAAGTTTTGTACTAGTGTAGCTTAGATCAGTGCATACTGAATGGAAGTTCAGTAGGATAACTCACATACGCAATAGATGTGAGTAGTGAAAGACATACAATTCCTTTATCTCCAATTTTGTGGCTAATAAATGGAAGGATCAAGCTCTACAATTTGAGTAACATTATTTAAAAAAACCACAATTAATAAAGCTTTAGCCTCAGCCATGCAAAATCTTCATTTAAAGTGCTTAATACTGTTTAAAGCAGCACCTGGGAAAGGATTGATTCAAATATCCAGTGCCTACCACCATTAGAATTTCTGAGAACTGATCCTTGTTGAAGCCAAATACTGACTTTAAGTAATACTACCGGAAAACAAAGGTGAAATTAAGTGTGGTATAATATTAAACAACATATCATATGGTAGCAGTGAGAGATATTATCACCATTTGGACATCGCTAATGCGTTTAATACCTAATTTATAGAAGAAGGAAACATACGCGGTTCGCCTAGGTAGTTCACTATAAACAAACAATAAAAAGAAAATTTCAATAAAATGAGTAGGGGCAACTCTTGTTGGCTTTAAAACTAGCCAAGGCCATTGTATCAATGGTTCCCATTAGAATGCTAAAAAGAAGATTCCCATTAGAAAAAAAAAAATTATCAAAGGTTCCAATTAAGTGATGGTTCCCCACCTTTCTTAAGCCCTTATTTCACTTAAATTCTAGAACTATACAAATTCAATTTATTACTAAGTACTCCCCAAATGCCTTTATATAAAGGCGTGTATTTTCAAGGTTCAAGATTAGTGATATTTGACAACTTATTTAGCCAAACAATTGTAGTTTTTTTTACAAAAAAAATAAAATTAAATTTGTATTTATAAGTATTTTCCTGTTATAATAATTTTTTTATGTTCCAGCAAAAAATGATTTTTTATGCATAATGTACCATCGACATAATTCCATAGTAAAAAGGACGGACTCTTGCTTTTGGATTTTACATGGTTTTTTTGTGAATCACATGGTCTTTTAACTCTTTAATCTAACTAAGTGATGTACTATATGTAAAGGTTTACCTGTTTTTAAATATGATAATGTTCTCCTTGATAAATTTCAAATGTTGTTTAGGTAATCTTACAATCGAAGATGACAATGGCATGTGTTGACAAGGTGAAGATATGGATCTCTTTGAACTGTCTTAGTGAGAGGATGGAAAATTCCAACAAAATAACCGACACCTAAAAGATCGTGGTATATAGCGTGTGTCAGCTTACAAATAGCAATAACTACAAATATTGTGTATTTCAACTAGTTATACCTGAAAATCCACTTCTCTAGAAGAAATCTTGAAAAAGTATCCCCCAGAGCATTTGAACCGGAGACAATTTCAGTCAAGATGCCAAATGCAGCCACCCTCTTCGATGGCTCAGTCACATCTACTACAAATAAATTATGTGTACACGCAATTGATGACCCCTTTGAATGGGCACATATCTAACAATCTAAAATACTGGTGATCTATTAATCTCGGGTTTACTACCTATGTAAATCTACCCCACTGTTGTCGGACATGGTGGGGCCACATTTCTTTCTTCTTGTAACAGTTTCTTGCAAAGAAATAAGCTGAATATGCCTCACACAAGCTTCTCACACATGCATAATGGAGAATCAATGAACTAATACCACGTAAAATATCAAAATTGATATGCCTTTTGTGATTCAAACATAATACTAGCCGGCAAAATGTTACTCTTCTTGGTCACTGCCATGAAAGCCATTAGATTTAGACCACAATAGTTGAATCGACACGTTTTGTTTGGTTGTCGCCTCTCTATCAATGTTTCTGCCATTATACTTGAATGCTTGTATATGCACTATATTACAGGACAGAGGAAGTAATTAGAAAACTCCTATATTATAGTACAACAATATCATACATTTATACGTACATAACTTTTAATACAACCCAGTACTTCGAATGAAATGCTCCACAATTAGAGGAATCAACCCAGTTAGTACATTATGCATTATTTTTCCATATACATAGTGCTTGCTCAGTTTGTACATGGACGCTTCAAACCATTGTTGCCAAGTGCATAAAGAAAAGACCACATCTTGTCATACAGTTTGTCAAATAGGGCGAAATAGGTGTATCTCCAAGTCTTCTTAAACAAAAAACCACAAAATATTATCCAAAGGCCTACCAAGAATCCCACAGTAAAACCAAGATGATAATCCATCTGAGTGTTGCCATCCTCATTCCATTTGAAGGGATCTTCCAGTACTGGATGATCTCCAGGACATACATTTGGAAGTGGATACCCACAAAGACCAGGATTGCCAATGTATATTGAAGTAGGATCATGTGCTTCCAGAGTCCCTAATTGATTTCCAGATGGTATCCTGCCTGATAGGTTATTGTAGGATAAATTTAGATAGCTTAGTAAAGTCAAATTAGACAAGCACCAAGGAATTTCACCAAAAAGTTGGTTATTGGACAAATCAAGGGACTCCAATGCTTGCATATTGCCGATATTATATGGAATATTTCCACTCAAGACATTCGATGACAAATTCAGATTTATCAATCCAAACAGTGAACCAATTTGTTCTGGGATTTGCCCAGCTAATCTGTTGCAAGATAGATCAATGCTCATCAAATATATGGCATTCTCCCTATAGTCAAGGATCTGGCCTTTAATCACAAATGATAAGCTATCATCAGAAATACCCATAAAATAGAACATATATCCGAACTGATAAACCTCTTGGAAAGGATTGTCTATTACATCTGAAGCTACAGCAGTCGTAGTGAGAGCTTTGAAGTCCATAAGATGTTGTGGTATGACCCCAGAAAAACAATTATTTGCTAGATCAAGAATGCGAAGATTAAAAAGCCTTGTTGTTTCAATTGGAATATGACCAGAAAAGTTGTTAGATCTCAACCTTAGCATTACCAATCTAGGCATGTACTCACTTATCCACCCAGGTAACTTTTCATGGAATTTGTTTTGAGTTAGATCAAGGAACATAAGATTTCTGCACTGTTTCAGAAATAAAGGAAATCCACCTGAAAGGCTGTTGTTATTTAGAAGGAGACTACGGAGTTCCAAACTATAAGAACCCATAGAATTTACCATTGAAGAGTTGTTGCTGGATGGGTTCCATTGTTTGAACTCTTTTCGGCCACAATAAGGTAGTCCCCTTGTAAGCAGGTTGTTTGAAAGATCTAAGATCTGGAGTTTAGGCAATCTGCAAATTGACTCTGGAACGATCCCGGTTATATTATTGGAGAAGAGAATTGCAACCTGTAAATATGGAGCTCCAAAATTCGATGGCAATTGTCCATTTAAAGAATTTTTTGATATGTCCAACACCTCAATGCCTTTTGGTAACTGCGGTACTGAACCAGTTAAATGATTTGACTGGAGAAGAAGCTCTGTTACTGACATGAACTCCAAATTAAGTGGTAACTCACCACTAATTTGGTTATAAGATAGGTCCAAAAGTATAGCATTAGAAAATGTTGTCCAAAACCAATCAGGGATCCTACCAATGAGACCTGTGTCTGAAATATCAAGGTTTAATATGCTCTTTTGCCGTTGAAGCCAATTAGGAACCTGGGGACCCAAATGACAGGATGCAAAAAATGCTTCGTCCAAGTTGAATGGAGGTTCCCAATTTGAGTCTACCCTGACTTCAAGAGAAGTACGAGATAAGACAATGGCCTTCAAATTCGTCAACCGAGAGAAATGATCTTCCGACATTACACCACTCAAGTTATTATCATTAATGTACAAGTAATTCAGATTTTCTAATTTTCCAATCTCAACAGGCACATAACCGCTCAAGTAGTTGTGGGAGATGTCAAGCATGCTTAAGGTAGTGAGGTTGAGTATTGGTTTTAATGTCGTACCACTGATGTTGGTCTCTGTCAAGGATAGTGATTGCAAATTATTCGTGGAACAATTTGGTAGCCTCTGTATTAGCTCTTTTATATCCCCACCAATATTTGTGTAGCCAAGGTCTATGCTCTGTAAATTGCAGAGTTTTTTCAGTGTTGATGGTATCATTCCCTTGATGTTATTGAAACCCATGTAAAGGTTTTCTAGTATGGTCAAGTTTCCCAACTCGTCAGGAAAGGGGCCAAACAATTCACAACCAGATATGTCTAGGCTCTTGAGGCTAATTACACCCCAGTACCAATTGGGTGTCACGGGACTCTTAAAAGGATTATTACCGAGGTCAAGTTTTTCAAGAACTGTAAGATTGTGGTATAGAAGTGATGGGATGGAACTATTAAGTCTACAACTGCTGAGATAAAGCACCCTCAAATTTGGGAGGGTATTCACCGAATGAACCCAGTCAACCGCTGCACTAAGGTCCACATATCTCATGTCAAGATGCTCTAGTGAGTGAAGACTTGATAACCATGAAACATCGGGTGCATACAATGCATATGCGTATGCATCTGCAGATGCAACTCCATATGCATATGGAAGATAGTAATCAACATGGATGTCGAGGTATACTAGTCTGGTGAGGTTGCCGAGCTGAGGAGGTACTCGACCACTGAAATTCATGTTAGACAGGTCGAGATATGTCAAGCTCTTCAGAGAACCCATAAACTCCGGTATAGGCATATTGCCACCAAGAACATTTCCACTGAGATCTAGATGCTTGAGATGGTGCAGTGTAAGAAGAGAAGAGCTTATCTGTCCGCGCAGCCAACGAACAACATGATCTTGACCAGACAAATCCTCTATGAAGAAATCGTTGCGCAGATCGAGCTTCATGACGTGGCCTGTCCTGGTGTTGCACTTCAGGCCGTACCAGCGGCAGCAGTCATGGCCTCGCCATGATCTCAGCCGTCTGCTGGGGTCGCTCGTGATGGCGGCTTTGAAGGAGAGCAGCGCATCTCTCTCAGCTGCGATGCAGCTGCTGTTGAACATCCCTGTACTGGAGACGGACTGAGAAGTGGCGACGGTTGTTGGTGCTAGTGCTAGGAGGGAAAAGAGTATGAAGAGGAACATGGCTGCACCTCCATGGAAGGAGGATCGCGGCGTTGTAGCCATTGTGTTGTTCTGGTTCTGTTTCTGTTGCAGTGCTTGGAATAATTGTAGTGCTGGTCAGTCCAAACGTCCGTGCCAAACTTCACTTAGTCTGAATAGTCAGACAAGAGTACTTTCTCCGTCCTAAAGTAAAAGTTTGACATCATTCTTTTTAACTTTGACCAATCATATATTAAAAATATTAAATTTATAATACATTATTAGTATTGTTAGATAGATTATTGAATACACTTTCTTAATAAACTTGTTTGGAAATATAAACGTTGCACGTATTTTTTTTTTTTTTCTAAAACCTGCTGATCAACATATCTCATGGAGTCGTCTATTTTGGTACAGACCGAGTACGACTAGATATCTATCACTTTCGGACTTTTGCCACGCGCGTGCCATTTTCAGCCCTTTTTCTAGAACACGCTACTCCCAGTCTATCGTGACTTCCATGCCATACTCTTGTTGATAACCATGAATAAATAATGTTTCTGACACTAACGTGGTATCAAGAAAATGCTTTTATTAAAGCACAAAAATACTTTTTTTTAGAAAATGAACACCCGTATCATTTCAAAATGCTAAACTTAACATATAAAAAAATAGTAAACTAGTCTAAACTTTAGTGCCTACCCTGTTTATTTGAATGTTTGGATCCTTTAGTCCCTAGGCTAAACTTTAGTCCCTACCCTGTTTGAATGTAGAGAGCCTGTTTGGTACAAATCATAACAACTTCATGAGCTGTCTGTACTTCCAACACTCATTTTTTGTTTTTCTTCCTCTCTCACAAGGACATTAGCTGTGGTGAAACTGAAAAAGTAGCTTCTACAACTCTCTCATTTCTCTCTCGTCCATACATCAAGTTGTTGGTGAAGTTATTTCACCAAGCTCAACTTTATCTAGAGAGTTGTCCATAAAACTGTTTTACTAGTGAAGCTGAGATGTGCCAAACGGGCAATAAAGGTGGTGATCAAAGACCAAAAACGACCCTATTAAATGCATAGATTCTTTGTTGTTGGCCACGCTAGGAGGAATAATGGTAGCGAGGCATAGGTCTTGACACCGATCGAACTCAGTGATGAGGGCCGATTGGCGGATCTCGGTGTCGGTGATGCGACGCTCAAGGTTGAGGTTGGACTTTGAGAGGCACTTGGTGATGGAATCATCAACGCCGGTGAAGCGCTTGTCAATGGAGTCTTCAACCTCGTCGAAGCAGTGCTCAAGGCGAAACGATGGTTCATCTTTGAATATGGAGACATGGCGCCACGGAGGCAGACGAAGCGGGGTGAAGTGGGGGTGTTTGGGCGGTTGGGGTTTGCAGAGAGGAAAATTATGGGGTACATCCTGGGCGCATTGCTAGCACCGTGCGCCCCCATGTGTCCAGTTCTGATTCGCGAGTCCCAGCGCGTGCGTACTCCCTCTGATTTTCGGAAGTTGAACGGCAGATAGTCCGACCCTGAGCGCAAACAGTCCGGCGTTCAAACTCTGTTCGGTTCCACCATGTTTCCTGTTCAGCTTGATTTCATGGTTTTAGCTGCCGGACAGTCTGCCGACACCATGCGGACAGTCCGATGTGCATCTGTGTTTTTGGAATTTTTGCCGGCGGACAGTCCAGATCCATATCTCGGACAGTCCGCCGACTTGCATGTTTGTGCTGTCTTTGCTTTGGTTCCGCTCGGTCTCGTGTCGATTTCTTTCCGGTTGATCCGCTGTGACTTTAGGACAATCCCTAGGTCGTCCACCTTGCAATCAAGGTCGAGATCATACCGTGAGTTGGATGTTTTGCCTTTTGTGGGGTTGTGAGAGTTGCAAGGTCGATAATTCGGAAGAATTTTTCGAGGCTCCCATTCACCCCCTCCAGTCGCCTATTCGGTCCTTCACAAATACACATATCGTGAGACATGATAGTCCGGAGTCGAGTGTGCATTAGATGGTGCTCAGCTCACATGTTAGCAGCACGATTAGCAAATGGTGTAAGAAGATACCTTCTTGCTTGTTATCTAGCTGTGTGGAATGTTTATGTTAGCTTTTTGGAAATTCGGTCAAGGCCACCGAGCCAGAAGAGGTTCTTGCTCTGCCTCCTCATCAGGCTAGCCTGAAACAGCAGCTTCAAAGCATTTGTCCTTCCTTTCTGGATTATTAAGCGTCCAAGCGAAGCATAAAGAGATTGTCTGTAAATTGTTTGTTTACATTGACACCCAAAAATGGCGTGGTCTAAGTCACGGTAAAAATCCAGACTTAGCCATATTTTCGAAGAGCTAACCCACCGCAAAATTCCAGACTTAGTCAAATTCTCGAGGAGGTTCGAAAAGGGCTCTCTGGAATGCGATCGGACTCACTGGCGCGTCCGGTCCAGCGTCCGGTCAGGTCGCGCCCCACGATCGGTTTGCAGACCTTTTTGTTAAACCGATCGGACGCGCCGACCGGAGCGTCCGTCAACTCCTCCGTGAGTCCGGTCGGTCCACCGAATCGCCTGATTTCGGGCATCGACCGAAGCACTCATGCGTCCGGTCCAGCGTCCGTCCCGTGGTCCGGTCGGTTGCGCCGCGATCGGGCTCGCGGACCTTACTGAAATTTGACCGGACCTGGCCACCGGTGCGTCCGTCAGGTCCGATCGTGCGTCCCGGTCACCCCGACGCAGACTCGTGTCCGTACGAGATCCGAACCGATTTGTTTCCAATCGTGTTTTGGTCGGTTTCTGAGGCTTGGGAACGTCCAAGGACGGTTTCCTAAAAGGATAAGACCACCCTCCTCTATATAACAAAGAGGTTTATGGCCGATTTGATCCCATCTACATCCAATCGACAACCAATCTACCTCCTGTCCCGTTTGTAGGTCATCTTCTTCCCTCAACCCCTCTACGTTGCTGTTCGGCGGCGAACTCCGCGTTCTTCGTCGGCGTTCTAGGCGGCCACGCTGGTCCTAGAGCACCCCTCGCGTGCGTCCTCCCGACGGGTCTTCCCGGAGGTGCGTTCAGAGGTTCTCTCAGCCGTCACCGAGCTCTACGCGCCCCTACCGATCCCTAAATCGGTTTGGGCTGCCACGCTGCGGTGCTCGCTGCTTCAAGGTTGTGTGCAACCTTCGTGGGCGTCCAAGGCCCTTCCGGTGTGTTGGTGTGAAGCCCTAGTTTCGTGTCAACAGTTTCATCAAAGAAACTCCATGTTCAGATATCCGGTTGTGAAGCCATGTGAACCCTTTGTCATGATTTTCCCATACTTCAAAGGACAAAAGGTTTTAACCAAGAAGAAACCAGCCATAAGGAAACTGAATCCTCTGCAGTTGAAGGGGACTTCAGGTCAAAGACAAGCATGGAAAAGGATAAGATCAGAATACACAATACAGAATGGAGCGTGTAGAGTCAGTCCATAGAATGATGAATTTGTAGATTAGTGCTAACAGGTCAGTAGACTTATAATAAAAGCACTGTAGGAGCGCTTTGCTCCTCCTGTTTCCCTTAAAAAAAAAAAAAAAACAGGTCAGTAGACTCATGAATAGAGGTGCCAGCAATGCAGGCATGGACTGATGGACATGCATGGTTCCGACAAACTCTTGTCCCTTTCCCTGTGAATTTGTTCTTATATAAACAAAACTTTGCTTATTCTTCAGTTAGTAAAACAAAACCAAAACAGTTCACATATGTATGTGTAACTGGTCAGTCGAAAAAAATCATTGCATAGGTCTACAGATGCATATTTATGATGAAAGTATAAGTATACAATTGCAACTACAAAAATCATTACATCTACTGCTGTGCTACCACCAATTTGCACATCACTTGTGGATGCCAACTATTTTGGTCTTAAATTTGTTTGCAGAAATGTAATATACATGATTACACCATTCAACGACTATAAGTTTACAACTGCCTTTCTTGTGTATGTACAAAATCAAAATGTAGCTAACGTGATGAGTAAAGGCGCTTTTGACTTCCATTTCGTTGAAAGCTCTTGCTCAATTTTGCTGATTCATGTTTTTGGCCATTAAGATAATAGTGGTGCTCGCAGTGCTTCTTCGTCAGGGTCATTTGAACCTGGAACTTCACGGGATTTATCCTTGCTTTTGGGATTAAGTGTCCAAGCAAAGCACAAGGAAGTAGCCTGTATAAATATTTAGTGAAGAAAAAAATCTATGGTAATTCATATTCCAGAATCCAGAGATATTAATATATAGCATCACTTTGTTTTTCAATCATACTACAAGAACAAAAGGACCCACCAGGACCAAAGCAGCCACAAGGAAACTGAAACCTTTGCAATTGAAGGGGGCTTCCTGTGAAATGAAGTAAGCTGAAACAAAGAAGCAAACAAAAAAGATGTGATCAAAATTCAGAACAGAGTGTGAATTTGCCAAATTTCAGAGAGAACGGATTGCGCACATGTCAGTGGATTCATAAAAAGTGGTGCCAACATTCTAGCCACAGATTCTACAGTTGCTATAAAACCTTGTGCCTTCCCCTGAGAGAAACAACTAGTTGATTACACAGAATATTTTTCTCTCGAACAGATAATGCGTAATGCCAGAGTACATATACGTACTTAAAATACTTCAGAATTGAATTAACAAAGCAAGTGGCGTCTGTACATGTACCTGGTCAGTTGCGAGTACTTCCATAGAAATAATAGCATAAATCTGCATATTTACATATTTTAATGAAATGTTAAATTTGGTCCTGAAAAGCTTCAGTCAATGCCTTCCCTTCTACTAATGTTAACCAAGACAATTCTGATGTCATATTGCTGCCTAGATTAAAATAAATTATTACTTACAGCTGGTTTGGCCATCACATAAATAATGCCCAGTAAAGAGCTAAAATAAGGAACCTGCAATATATAGGTAAAAGGTGAATGCAGCAACCTTTCATAGTTATACCAAGTAAGCCCATCAGCGTAAGTGCAACATTTTCCCCTTAGAACTGGAATCAATAGTTAAGGCAAGCTTGAGTATAATATATACATACCCACCAAGCCCACGCAACACCGTAAAGCAAAGCCTGAAAAATAACTTAAAAATAATGTGTAGTTTTGTACTAGTGTAGCTGAGATCAGTGCATACTGAATGGAAGTTCAGTAGGATAACTCACATACACAATAGATGTGAGCAGTGAAAGACATACAATTCCTTTATCTCCAATTTTGTGGCTAATAAAAGGAAGGATCAGGCTCTGCAATTTGAGTAACATTATTTAAAAAAACCACAATTAATAAAGCTTTAGCCTAAGCCATGCAAAATCTTCATTTAAAGTGGTTAATACTTTTTAAAGCAGCACCTGGGAAAGGATTGATCCAATGCCTACCACCTTTAGAATTTCTGAGAACTGATCCTTGTTGAAGCCAAATACTGACTTTAAGTAATACTACTGGAAAAGAAAGGTGAAATTAAGTGTGGTATAATATTAAACAACATATCATATGGTAGCAGTGAGAGATTTTATCACCAATTGGACATCGCTAATGCCTTTAATACCCAATTTATAGAAGAAGGAAACATACGCGGTTAAGCCTGAGTAGTTCACTATAAACAAACAATAAAAAGAAAATTTCAATAAAATGAGTAGGGGCAACTCTTGTTGGCTTTAAAACTAGCCAGGCCATTGTATCAATGGTTCCCATTAGAATGCTAAAAAAAAGATTCCCATTAGAAAAAAAAAATCAAAGGTATCAAGTAACTGACGGTTCCCCACCTTTCTTAAGCCCTTATTTCACTTATATTCTAAAACTATACAGATTCAATTTATTACTAAGTACTCCCCAAATGCCTTTATATAAAAAGTGTGTATTTTTCAAGGTTCAAGATTAGTGATATTTTCCTGTAATAATAATTTGACAACTTATTTAGCCAAATAATTGTAGTTTTTTACATTAAAATAAAATAAAATTTGTATTTATAAGTATTTTCCTGTTATAATTATTTTTTCATGTTCCTCGCAAAAAAATGATTTTTTATGCATAATGTACCATCGACATAATTCCACAGTAAAAAGGACGAACTCTTGCTTTTGGATTTTACATGATTTTTACGAATCACATGGTCTTTTAACTCTTTAACCTAACTAAGTGATGTACTATATGTAAAGGTTTACCTGTTTTTAAATATGTTAATGTTCTCCTTGATAGATTCCAAACGTTGTTTAGGTAATCTAACAATCGAAGATGACAATGGCATGTGTTGACAAGGTGAAGATGGATCTCTTTGAACTGTCTCAGTGAGATATATGTTCATGTAGAGGATGGAAAATGCCAACAAAATAACCGACACCTAAAAGATCATGGTATATAGCTAATAGCTTGTGTCAGCTTACAAATAGCAATAACTACAAATATTGTGTATTTCAACTAGTGATACCTGAAAAATCCACTTCTCTGGCAGAAACCTTGAAAAAGTACCCCCCAGAGCATTTGAACCGGAGACAATTCCAGTCAAGATGCCAAATGCGGCCACCCTCTTCGATGGCTCAATCACATTTCCCTATGATAGCAGAAACACTATCTCTTCATTGTCACCAAATGATGAATAATTGCACGATAAGAAAACTTCCATTTTATTATATCAAGTATTTTCAAAAGTACCTGAAAAATCACTACTACAAATAAATTATGTGTACAAGCAATTGATAACCCCTTTGAATAGGCACATATCCAACCATCTACAACATAAGGCCTATAGAAATTAGTGTGTTTCTAAAGGCCGAAAGTGAACTATAAAATTCCTGTAAAAGAAGTACAAAAATGGAGAGAGAAAAAAAGTCTGCAGCCACCCCTAATGGCCAATAGCATGGTCGTGAGACAGACACGTTTTTCGACAAACTATGTCCATGTGAGGTCTTGCTTGTAATAAGGAACAACCATATACAATGATCGATGCAGAATATTAATATATCCCCTTTTCAAAAAAATATGTCCATGTGAGGTCACTTAGGATTCAAATGCATGACCTTCCCCCTTGGGTGATTCCTTCTTACTATCCAACCATAGAATTGTTGCTGTCCAGAATAAAATAAGCTTCACTTTTTCATCGTTGTGAAGAAATTGTTGTCATATGTAGTCAGGGGTTCCAATGGTTTCATTTCCTCTAAAAATCTATGTTTCTTTATATTTTTTTAGTTAACTTGAGTTTGTCATTGTATCCCTTTGTTCAACTCAATTAATCAATAATATACCAAATGACAAAATGTTTGGAGGAAATGAAATGATTTCTAAAGGCGTCTCACATAAAGAACCAAATATGTGCCATCTCTAGATCCTGGAATTCAATTCATAGTGAATGACAATTTTTTTTTCTGAACACGCATGACAATTGCATGTCATTACATTAATGCATGGTCTTATGGGATTGCTCGACTCACCTTTTCTTGCTCTGCTCCCAACTTCGCTAACCAAATAGGGACCACTACACTAGCTCCGCTCCAAAAGATGGTGGAGTTTGTGAATAATCATAAGTGGTACTCTAGAAACTCTAAAATTTTTATGGGGCTACTCTACGGTACGTTAGAGTTGATGGAGTAGTCCCAAACACACACTGAGAAGAAAGAGTGAATGTCAATGAAACAACCTACAAATTTGTTGTGCTCTAATACTTATGCATGAATGATAAAGTTTGGAAACTTTCTATATAACTCTACTATATACCAAGCAATAGCGCTTAATATACACACTGGATATTACGATGGCATATGGGATCTTGTGCTGTAGGCCTACATGTCAGCCTTACATCAATAATGGAATATTGTGGAACTATGGAGTTATTCTGTGAGATATTATATAATCTCCAAAACTATTTTTTTTTTTTTTTTGAAATATAGGACCAAGCCAGGAGGAACTAGAAGGGTTTTCATTATTAAGAACACAAAATTTGAGTAGAAGAGTACTTGAACCTATATAGTGGGATGCAAGTATGTTACACGGATACTCCAAGGGGGTGACGTATCCGTATCCGATACTCGCCGGATACACGGATATGGATACTCGGATACACCATTTTAGTGGGTTTTCTTTTGAGAAAGTGTGTATCCGTATCCGATACCGATACCCATACCCGTACTTTCGTGTAACATAGTGCAGGACCACACATCTCCACAGCAACTTAGTTGAGCTCACTTCTTATAAAATTATTTCATAACAAAGATAAATATTTAGTTTGGGTGGACTACTTTATATTTGTCATGAGAGATGTTGGCAACTACAAATTTGGTCCACGTAGCCAGCATCCTACGAGGAGTTTATTGAGGAAATAACAAAATACAAATAGCTGGTGATTCAAATACCCTTTGGGATTTTTTTTTTTTTTGAAAAAGCCCTTTGGGAAAATTTCAATGAATAATACTTCCTCTATTCCAAATTGTAAGTCATTTCAACAATCTTGGTGAGTCAAAATATCGACCAAAATTATAGAGAAAACTACAAATATTTATGACATGAAATAGGTATATTATGAAAAAATATAATTGATGAAGGATCTAATGATACTTAGTTGGAAATCATGAATGTTATTATCTTGCTATATACATTTGGTCAAACTTGAGAAACTTTCACTCTCCAAAATTTTTGAAATGACTTGCAATTTGGGATGAAGGGAGGGAGTACATATTTTCTTCCAACAAAGACGAGAAAATTGTAATAGTTCTCACCATATATGCAACCGAAAGAAACAATATGGTTCCTTCACCAATCAAGAATGAAAATGTGCAACGGAGACTAAGGTAGACATATACAGCAGTCCTTGAATTACTCCACGCAAGCACAGCTGCTTGCATAAAAACGCAATTAATCATTATCCAGTGCAGATATTGTAATAAAAAAAACTGATATAATCCAGTATAATATAAGGATTCAAACATGCAAATAAACAACTTAAAATAAACCATACAGGTAGTATATCTAGCGGGAATTGTATGGTGCTGTGGCCTAGTAAATAAAAATTAATACCACGCATCATTGAGGGTAGGATGATATACAGGACAAGACAAAATACCAAAAGGGATTATGGTGGTGAAGGCAGTGAGGAGGAGGAGAGGCTTCCGACCATATTCATCGGCTACCTGGCCTATGAAAGGAAACCCTATAATTCTGATAAGCCCTGCTACCTGCACTTGAGCAAAAGATGATCAGAGTCTATTCTTGCATGCGAACTAAACAGGTTCTAATGTGAAAGGTCAGGTTTCATGGATGCATCAAGAGTAAATTGACTGAAGCCAGGATGAGGAATCAAGTGAAGAATAAATTGGATTATTTAACCCTTAAATTTTGGCATGGTAAAATGGGATGAATTTCGATAAATCTCATAGAAGTCTTAACAAACTTTCATAGAGTTGAAGATCATCAGTATGGAAGTTCGAAAAAAGTTTTGCCTAGCATACAAATGTCCAGTTGCACCCGAAGTCTTCTAAGTTTTTGTTGAAATTTGTGAAGTTGAATATGTTTTTGTTGAAACTCTGTATCAGTACTTTGTCCTCTTGTAGAAACGAAAACTAAGGTATAGTGTTTATACTTACGTCAAAAAAAAAGTATAGTGTTTATACAACACCCATGGGCCCTCCAAGATCTGATTTCTAGCCTTCCAATTTCAGCTGTTCAGTTCAGATTCTTCTAAATTTTGTAAGTTTGATTGGGTTGACGGACGGGTTAGAAACCTACAGTAACCATGTCCAGAAAAAATGGTGCTGGGGGCCTGGAAACAAAAAACAGATACAGAAACAGAAACAGAGGTCCGATGCCCCACTTCTAAATCTCCAATAGCCTCGATGCCCAGAAAGTCAGAAACAGAGGTCCACGTCTCAAAAGTCAAAAGAAGAAACAGAAACAGAGATCATCCACTACTTGGACACCAATCGAAGCACAGAAATGGAAACAAAGAAACCATCCTGATCCTGGAATTTGGAAATCTACCGCAGCTGACTAGCTACATGACTACATGAGATCGAGAATTTGGGATTCGGAAACATACCGAGGACTCCAAGCCGGTGAGGTAGATGGCCTCCGGGCACGACCTGCTGCCGCCGTCGGCGGTGCAGAGCACAGCGGTGACCTTGTCAACGAGCGCCGGCACGGTCATCGCCTCGGCGACCAAGTAGAGCACCAGTCCCACGATCAGGTGCAACACCGACGGCCTCATGGCCACCTCGCCGCCTCCAAAAGCTCCCATCATCCCCTTCCACTCTCTCCGGCCGGCCGCCCGGCCTCCCTCTTGGCTGTTGCCTGTTGGTTGCAATTGGAACTTGCAAGCTGGTGAGCAAATGGCTGTGTGAGCACACTTCGTATCTAGCACCATAAAAGGGATTTTCTTTTCTCTGTTTACTGGAAAATAGGAAAGAATTGATGCTCCTCAACAAAAGGATGTGAGGATATCATCGCTCGTAATCCCTGCGTAGCTTTCAGTCTGTGGAAATTATATTGAAAACAAAACTGGAGAACAGGGGCAGCTAGCACCAAATGTTTGCAAGGGAACATTTCACTATCATATACATTACAAAAGAAATAAAGGCAGTCCCAGTCAAGGAACTATCATGGGCCATGGCAATCCAAATCTCAAGTTGGATAAGTTTGAGGTGAGATATAGGAGGGGCAAGGACGGTAACCTCAAAATATAAGGTACATCATCCCAATAGATTGGGCACCACTATACAATTTGAAACCCAAAGTAGCTAGCTAAAGCATGTGCTAAGCGATTACATGACCGAGGAGGCGAGGAACCGCGCTGAGACTGAAGCCTGCAAACTCAGTGACAAGCGATTGCTTGAGATCAGTGATCACTCCTCCCATAGGCAGCGATAAACGATCGCCGCGATCCCCATAGCAGCATCCAGTTTCGGTCCGGCTTGGCAACCCAGGAGCTTGGCATGAAACACATCCCGCAGATGATCCTCCCTGCTGATTGCCGCCTTCAGAACAGCTCCAGCTTCGTCCCTGATCACGATCGAACCCCCAGCCTCCATGGCCACTAGAGCTGAAGAAAGCTCCATCAGGTCTCCCGGCGCAGGTTTCTTCTGCTTGCTTGTCTGTCGGTTTTCCGACAACAGGCGCCTTGCCGGAGTAACATTCAGCTTGTCAGTTTGGGCACAGCAGTCACATAAGCCAGTTTCCATCACAGTCCTCCGTCTACCTTCCTCCCTCCAATTTTTTTGCCATTGCGGTAAACGTGACGAAGCCAACTAACAACAAACAATGACACAATGTTCCTTCAGATCGGAACAAGAATACTCACTCCCTCAAATCGATCGACAGAACCTACGCAATTTTGCTGAAGTTCCATAAATCCCTATTTGCCGCTCCTGCTCAAAAAGCCCTGGGCATCCTGGAGACTAAATAAATAGAAAAGATACAGTGGCCAGAGAATCGATGTGCTCGCTGCTCGGTGTGATTCTTGTGGAGAATTAAGAAATGGAGTTAAGAGTCGAGATTAACAGAAAGATATCGTATTAGTTAGCAAATAAAAAGCTAAAAAATGCAGAAGAGGAACACGAGCAACACTGATTATTGGAGCCAACGACGTACAACGAGCAACACTGAGCCTTGTGTCAGTGTTCCACCTACTTGCCCTCCATGGCAGCTCGCTATGGGGGGCATCTAGGTTGTAATTTAACTCTCATTTCGCTTAATGCAGTACGGGTAAGAGCCCGCTTTCGAAAAACTGCAGAGACAAAATCGCAGAGTAGGTGGCAAGGGCGTCGGCGAGGGAGGCCTCAATGTGATCGACGATTGGAAGCGGTCCTGCGCGAAGAGGAACACGAGAGTTGAGATTCTTGTCGATCGCGTGGCCGTGCTCCGTGCTCTGTGTGATTCTTGTCGACAATAAAAAAATGGTGTTAAGAGTTGAGATTCTTGTCGATCGCTTATCATTTATTGGAGCCAACGAGGCTTGATGCTATGATTCAGTAATGTCATAGTTTCCAAGTAGTTCGATAGCTTTTCCATTTTGCAAGGAGAACACGAGAAGAGCGCAAGAATGGCGTCGCCGTCGCCGGTGCGCGTGGTGTCGAGGCACATCGTGAAGCCGCCGTCACGGCCACACGAGCGCATCCCGCTCACGTCGTGGGACGTCGACATGCTGTTGTTGAACTACATGCAGAGGGACTCCTCTTCGCGCAGGCACCACTTCCAACCGCCGAGCTCGTCGATCACCTTGAGGCCTCCCTCGCCGACGCCCTTGCCGCCTACTATCCCGTGGCAGGGCGGTTAGTCACGGAGCAGCACCGCGACGACCACGGCGACGTGATTGTCGGCAGCTCGCTCTCCATCGACTGGCGGTCCGGGGCGTCGAGATCCACCGTGGCGGTCAGGGCGTCGAGATCCACCGCTCCGTCGCCGACGGCGTTGCCGTAGCCGACGTGATACCTCCCGACGCTGATATCCCCCCGGCTCGTCGTCAAGTTCCTGTTCCCGCTCAACGGCGCCACCAGCTATGACGGCCACGTGCTGCCACTGTTTGCCGTCCAGGTCACAGAGCTCGTGGACGGCGTCTTCCTCGGGTTCGCGTACAACCATCTGCTCTGCGACGGCACCGGCTTCTGGAACTTTCTCAACGCGTGGGCCGAGATCGCGCGCGCCAGGCTCGCGCCCGCGGAAGCCCCACGCGCGGCGCCGGCATCACGGCCGCCGCCGCTGTTCGAGCGCTGGTCGCCCGACGGCAGTGCGCCGTCGCCGGCCGTGCTCCGCTACGCTGACCTGTCGGTTCTCTGCAAGAAGTATTCGACGCTGACGCCGACACCTATGCGCGTGCGGATGCTGCATTTCTCGGCAGAGTCACTCGCGGCGCTCAAGGAGCGGGCGCGGCAGGAGCTCCTGGCTGCCGGCGACCCGGCTGGCGCGGCTGCCTTGACGAGATTCCAGGCGTTGACCTCCCTTGTATGGCGGTTCATTACCCGCGCTCGACGCCTGGAGCCCGACCAGGAGACGAAGTGCTTCGTAGCCGCCGACAACCGTGGGCGTCTGCGGCCGCCTCTTCCGGCGGAGTACTTCGGCAACTGCACCAACCTCATCATAACTGACGGGGTGCGCGCGTCCGAGCTTCTGTCGCGGGGGCACGGGTGGGCGGCGGCGGCAGTGGGGCGAGCGGTGGCGGCGTACACGGACGCAACAATCCGTGCGAAGGTGGCGGCGTGGGCGGCGAATCCGGTCGTGCAGGATCACCAATTCCCCGCGAACTCGGTGGTCATGGTGAGCTCGCCGCAGTTCGACATGTACGGCTGCGACTTCGGGTGGGGTAAGGCCCTGGCGGCGCGCAACGGCAGGCCCAACAAGATGATGGAAGGGAGAACGTCGGTGTTCGCTGGGCGAGACGGAGGCTTCGACGTGCAGGTGGTGATGCTGCCAGAGCACATGGCGGCGCTCGAGCAGGACGACGAGTTTTGGGCCGCCTTGTCGCCGGACGCGGTGCCGACTAGGGCCACGAAAGAATGAAATTCTTTAGCGCATGCGTGCGCTCAACGTGAAAACGTTGTTTGATTTGAATTGGATCACATGCCTGCTTTTTTGGTTGTTGCGTGTACTTTTAATCATTTGATCGACGATGATGTGGATGAATAAATAGAGAAAAGATAATGGATCGAATATGATTTCCCTTTCACTTTTAGACATGTCAATGCAATTGATTGATTCCGAAAAGATCAGAGTTTGAAAAATTTCGATTTCAGGCACGCTAGGGCCTGGTACGTTAGCACGCGTCTGGACGCCCCGCGTCTAAGTCCGCCTGTGGCTCGCGTGCTTAAAAAATCGGAGGTTGCTCCTCACACATGGTATAAAAACCTGCACCTCGGGTTGGGCGCATTGCTCGCGTGTTGTGCCATGACATGTGCATGTGTGCATGTGGCAGGCCCAGATGGAGCTGAGCACGGGACCCTATCGGGTAGCCAGCCTGCGGCCTGCTACCTGCTTGGCACAATGTACTGCTCCACCCCCACATATCCCTGGGCACTTTTTAAACGAAGACCGAACCGAACCGAGCCAAAATATCTGTTTTTTCTGTTTTTTTGGTTCGGTTTCAATTTTGACATTTCAGAACTTAGGTGTTCGGACTGCTTCGGTTTTGCCGGCCAAGAAACCGAACAACCGTAGCAACCGAACTCTCACCTTCTCCGCTTTCCCAGCTAAGGCGTAGAGGCCCAACTCTCGTGGCCCATTTAGCGAAGAAAAGGGAAGACTGAAGGCCCAACGAGCGACTGACCCAACTCACTCAACTCATTTGTTCCTTCTTCTCTCGCTGTTCTCACCCTCACCCTGACGTTTCTTCACCCAACCGTGTGTGGCGGCGGCACGAGCGCTAGCGGCCAGAAGATTGTGTGGCGGCACACCGGCGGCGCATCGAAGGGCGGCAACAAGAGCGCTAGAGGCCAGCAGGCGTGTGTGGCGGTGGCGCATCCATGGGCGGCCGGACCTGTGAGCGGCAGCAGCTGGAGGCAGCAGCGCAGGGAGCGCGCACGGTGACCTGTGCGGGCAGGGAGCCGCTGCTGCGCCACCGCGGGCAGGGGTAGGTGAGGACGGTGAATTTTTTTCCCCTTTTCTTGCATGCATTTCGGTCGGTTAGGTTTAAATCGAGAAACCGAAAGAATAAACCGGAACTGAACCCGTCGGTGGGGAGAAACTGATCAGTACTTCCTTGTTGGAAACTAAATTTTCCAAGAACTGAAAAAACCGAACCAAATTTTCGGTTTAAACCAAATGCCCAGGCTACATACGGAGTACTACAATCAGGTGGGTGCAAATACAATATTTAAACACCAGATTTATTTTTCCATATTTAGATAAAACCTTTGTAACATATGTCCAAAGTGGAACATATACTTGAAACACCAATGCAATATGTACAAAAGCTCAATCTATTTTTGAAACGTGCAGGTACAACACTTACAACATATACAAAAAGGTAAATAAAACACTTGAGACATGCGGAAACACCTATAACATACATGAAAAAAAAACATATGAAACATTGGGGGCATACACTTGCAACATACGTGTACAACCATTGCAACATATGTAACATTTCTATCCAGTTTGCAACCTCCGTATAAAATAATTGAAACATGAAGATGGAACAATTCAAAAATAGGCCAACATAAACCCACCGGTTTGTATGGAACCGCCGGGTTCAACCGGTATATAGCAGTTCGATTGCACAGACGGTCTTTTAAGCGACCCGAACCGTCAAAGGCTCTGGTTTGGTCTTTTACCGGTCCGACCGCCGGTCCGGTCCGGTCAGAATAACAGGGGCTGAAACTACTGAAACAATTCAAAATAGGCTTGCAACACGTCCTAACAACATCCAGAAAAACTTCAAACACAACATTGGCATGCGGCCATGAGCTACCTAATGTTGAACTGCGGTATCTGTCATAGATCGAAGACGAGGACAAGGAGTGGATGGAGACCGCCCTGGCGGAGGTCCTGTAGTGGCAACGACGAGGCCCAACCAAGTAGGAGAAGAAGGTCCGACATCCAGAGGGGCCCAACGAGGAGCACTATCTCCCAGGCCACCCTCGACGCCATGAGTTGCTCCTAGGCCATTGGTGGCTTGGTGCGCACGTGGAGCAGTGGGTGCGGTGCGGGTATGGCGACGATAGGCGGGGTGTGGAGGCGGTGTCGCACAGAGGACGACCGGCTGAGGCGCGACGACGATGGAGAGGATCGGCTGGTGTGGAGGCGGCGGCACACTGAGGACGAGCTGAGGTACGACGTCGACGAAGAGCGCAGGCGGGGAGGGGAGGTCCTGGGGCAGCGGTGGAGCATTAAGCCATCTTATGGCCGGGGTTTGAACCCTATTTTTTTTTTTAAATGAGTGGCCAAGGAATACTATTTTTTTTTTGGAACCGCGTCTGTTTGTTTGTTGGACCGGTATACAGGCCCATTAAAGACGTACGGCCGTCCGGACGTAAGTATCAAACCATTACCATTTCGATTTCCATGTTTTAATAGATTGTGGATGAAATTTTCAAAATTTTTGAATTTTAGAAAATAAATTCCGGTCCCAAATTCCCTATCCTAAAAGTGGACAAGAAAGTTTTCCACTAGGCTAGATGCTAAATTTCATATTTTCATTGGCACAAGTCCTATTCAATATCTAACCTGTATTTCTAACTGACATTCAGTTTCACCAAAAAAATTCCTAGCTTGCCTAGTGTGTTTTTAAAAATCTCATTATAAACTAGTACTCTTCCAACCTTTAAAATCTGTTTTAAACCAAGAATAGTAAAACACGTTTAACCCGAGTGGTTAGAGCTTGAGGGCGGCATTGTCGAACCCGGCTAGATTGGGCCGGAATCGACACGTGATCGCCGTTCGTCGGGGTAGGGAAGACGGCGATGGAGGTGGGCGGCAGCGTGGCCGCGCCGGGCGCGGCGGCACGCCGGCGTGGGAGGGGCGGCGCGAGCGGCGCGCGCGGAGGCGGCGGCGGCGGCGGCGGCGCTTAGCGCGTAGGCTTAGGGTTTGGAGAGCTGAAGATAGAAGCTGTTGAGGGAGCTACCCTTTTAATTTTTCTCGCTTAAGATTCAACTGGCTACATGCCCCTTGTATTTATAGTCCGAGAGAGACTTGCATGCTAAGAAAGATTTAGAGGTTTGCTTATAGATTGGAATTCCTCTTTTACGAGCAATCTATTTATTCCCTATTCTATTTTTATATTTATTCCCTAAATATCTATTACTTAATCACGGCTGATGATGATGACGCCGGGCGGCGGCCGGCGGCCGCCATGGGGCCACCCACCAGCAAGAAGCCTCTTGGGCTGGTGGCGTTGCCCCTCTTGAGGCCCATCTAATTTGGTTCATTACAGGCAGTTTCAATATCTAACCGTCAACGGTATTTTTATAGGACAAACAAATCGGTATAAATAATCGCGCACATTAAAATATATTGTGCTACTGCAATGTCTACTTCCTTAGCTATTTGTCGACAGAATTTCAAAGATAAAATTTGTCAGATTTTTTTATTAACAAGGCTGCACTTGAAAAACCCGCACAAATCTTAGAGCACATCCAACATCCTTCAGTCTGACAGATATTTAAATTAATTAGGAAATCTATCGACAGATAGATAACAAAAACCATGATAATATATGTACACATAAGAATATCATCTTAATTGCCAAGAGTTACTTACATATTATACTACAAAAATACTTTCCATAATAATAAATCCACTAATACTAACTTCACCTTGTCAATCTATAGTAACATCAAGATATTGATAGTCAACGATATTATACAAAAAAAAAAAAAAAACGCTTGACTTGGAGCGACTCTTAGTGAAATAATTGTATTTTTGTAAACAAGACGAATTGATACCCAACAAATGCTGTGGATACCATTTTATCCTGCAGCATTATATTCTAGAGCTCATCAATGTCACGACCGGTGGGTGATGTTGCCAGGCTTGGTGGTTCTGAAGCGCCGGCGGCCAAGCTCTCCAGCCAGACCTCGTCCCGGACGGTGGCGAACGCGTCGTCGTTGCGGTGCCACGTCCACACGGCGCTCGTCTCGTTGATGATCCTTAGCCGGCCGTGCCCGAAGCTCGCCTCCCGAAACTCCGACAGGTGTGCCGACTTGTGGTCCTTGATAAACCTTCAGACAAACATCGAGAATCACACACATGAACTGAGTCAGCATCAGATTCTAACTGATTCTAGCTAGTACAGTACAGTAGTTGGAAGGTGCCAGTCACGTACTTGAGAGCAAGGCCTTCTCTGTTGCCCCCGTCGCCAATGGTGATGTACATCGGGCCCCGGGGATCAGCCTCATTGTCGTAGATCCTCGTCTGAACATCACCCATCGATCATCAGCAAAAAGATCAAAATGTGTTCAGTTCTTGTTCAGAAATACTACGACTTACAAATCTCTCGTAGGCGTGGACGTGACCGGCGAAGACGACGTCGACACGAGCCTCATAGAGCATCCGCTCCATGGCGACGCGCATCCGCTCGCCCTCGCCCTGATGCGCCTGGTTCGTGTTGTACCACGGCGCGTGGAGCAGCACGAGCAGCCACGGCGTGCGGCGGCGGTCGACGCGCGCCAGGTCACGCTCCAGCCACCGGTGCTGCTCCGACCCTTCCTTGAACTCGGCGTACGAGCCCAGCATCACGACGTGCGCCGCGCCGCCCGCCGCGTCGAACGAGTAGTAGAGGTTCGACGTCGACGCCAACGACCCGCCGTCGTCGTGGTCGTACGGCATCCGCCACCGCGCGTTGTAGGCGACGAACGGCTTCACGAGGTCCTCCAGCAGTGGCAACGCCTCCAACTCATGGTTGCCCTCCGTCACCATCCACGGCCGCGCGCTCGCCAGCGGCTGCACGAGGCGGGCGAACGAGTCCCACAGCGGCTGATGCGTGTCCGCGTACGACAGGTCACCGGGGAGGAGCAGCATGTCGTAGTCCGCCCCGCCACCGGTGATGTGCGACAGCGTCGACGCCGTCCACCCCGTCTGGCCGAGGTCGCCGACGACGACGAACTCGATGGGCAGCGACGACGGAGGCGTCCGGAGGCTCAACTCGTCGCCGGATCGCCCGCACCGGTAGTAGTAGGTCGTGCTTGGCTCCAGTGGCCCGATGGTCGCGTGGTGGATCGCGCCGGACTTGTAGAAGAAGTAGCGGTACGTCGTGTGCTCCCCGTCGCCGACGCCGTGTAGTTCCCCGGCGACGTGCCGTACTCCACCACCGACGGCGCGCTCCGGTCGTCGGTCACCCATGTCGGTCACCCACTGAGATGGTAGCACGCCGAAATGACGGATCCCAAATTCTGACATAATTTGAATTTGAATATTTTGGTGACCCAAAACTGAAGCCGGACAAACCGCACCTGCTGAGGATATGACGCGGGCTTGTCGTGCGCGACGAGGACGAGCGGGCTGGGCGGCGGCCGGACGTACTCGTCGGCGCGGGCGCAGAGGAAGACGAGCGACGTGAGGCCCTGGACGAGGAACCTCCACGAGTGCGCCATGGCGCCGACGAGGAGGTCGCCACAGAGCGTGCCGGTGGTGATGAAGCTGCTGCTGCTGCGCCGCGCGCGGCGGCCGCGTTCATGTATCGGAGGCACGGCGCGTCGGCGAGCGCGAAGGCGGCCCTGGCGGCGGCGCCGAGGAGGCTTTTGGACGTACGACGGGGGTCAGCACGGCCACCACGCAGCCGGGTTATCTATCTGCTCGCACATGAGAAGAGCACTAGCGTGCGGACTCTGCGGAGGAGAGGAGTGTTGTGCGCGGCTGCTTACGCGTGTCGTCGCGAGGAGGACGATGATGGGAGGTGAAGGTCGGCTGCTCCGAGGTCGCCGTCACCATCGCCACCGCTGCCAAGGCTGGCCCTGGCGTGGAGGACGAGACCTGCTGGTACGTGTGCGGCAGAAGAACCTGGTGGTTGCACGTCTGTCATTAGCTTAAATGAAAGGATAGATTAAGGAAGGTTGAAGACGACGACTTTCATTTCTTGCACGTTGTTTCAAATGGATCGAAGAGAGCATATTCTGCGAGATGCGTGCTGAGAGTTCGTCGTGCAAGATTCGTGTACGTACCTGACATGTGCCGCCGCGGTGGACGGCGGTTGCCGGGGTCGTTGCCGGAGGGGACGAGGAATCTGTGTGTGGCGGCGGTGGAGAAGGAAGCGGATAGGCTGGCTGAGGCCAGCATCGTTGGAGTAAGTGTTTTCTATTCTTTTCGATCAGCGTCGTTGCCGTGGGGTTGGCTGCCGCTTTTGAGTCTCTATCTACGTGGCAGACTGCCACCAAATCGTCTGGTAGGTACAACTAGCTGATCATATAGTAACACGTGAGCAGTGATGGTGACAGAGTTAGAACAGAGTCCGATAGGATCTGCATATACTTACGTAGATGCCATACGCTGTTTGGGACGTGGTATCGACCTATATCGGTACGATTGTTACGTGTAAGGAAAACCATTTATCCCGTCGATTTACATGAAGGAAAAATAGCATACCGTATTATATGTTTACTATGTGGTGGACTCTAACAAAATTAGATTTTTTTTTATTTTAGGATTTACTATGCTTTTCAAATATTAAGCCAGATAAATAAATAAAAAAAGAATACAACAACTTTTATACTAAAGCACACCATATTAAGGAAAGCAGAGAAGAGGGGGGTTTATTAGGGTTGGAGGTTGGAGGAGCGGAGCGGAAGCAAAGGCACCATTGATGGCAACGAGAGGGAAGTGTAGAGAGTAGTAGGGACACTGTTCGAATCTCGTTGAGAGGCTTCCAAGGGCCTCTTCGATACAATAAACTATGATAGTCGTTTTTTTGCTCTAAACGTTTGTTGCTCCCTTTGTTTCAAATAGACACGATGCGAAGGTCCCTAATACAAGAGACACACATGACAAACGTCGCCGGTTATAACGGCGCAAGCAAATACGGTGTAACTTAAAGGGAACTAGGTTTTGTTCTAAAAAGGGCACCAAAGGAAAAGTCTACTAGGTCGACCCTTGGCCGGTGATGGACGCAATTAGCGGTGCCGGTTGGAGTAACCCACGACTACCCATTCGTCCGCCTTAGCACGGATGTCGCCCACTAGCTGCACCAGAGTGCGCGAGATGCCGTCGAAAGTTCTCTTGTTCCGCTCCTTCCAGACTTCCCACGACACCGGCAGCACGAGTGAATCAAAGCCCTTCCTGAATGTGCTCGGGACCAGGCGACGCGAGGCCGGCCACCACAGCACCAACGTATCGTCTGCGGTCGGGTAGAGGTGGTCCAAGCCGGCCAAGTGGAGAAGTCTGTGCCAAACCTCCCTGGAGAACACACAAGCGACGAGAAGGTGGTCGGAGGTCTCTGGAAGCTGAGAGCACAACGCGCAGTCATCGGTGGGCTGTAGCCCGTGGCGCCTGAGCCTCTCCGCCGTCCACACGGCCGTCCCATGAAGCCCCACCAAAAAGAAGAATTTCACTTTAGGAGGAGTCGACGTCCGCCCGCGCCTCCTTGGCTCCAAGTAGCTTGGTGGATCCGACGAAGAAAGCTCAATAGGCCGACGCCGAGGGAGTAGACGCGCTGGCCGTCCCACCGCCAAATGAAACGGTCCGGCGTACCGGGCTGTTTTTGGATATAGCCTTTTTTTCGTCTTTGGTATCTCCTACTCGCTCTGTCCCAAAATAAAAGACCTTCTCGCTTTCCGAGAAGTCAACATTTTTAAAATGCCGGCAATTATATATTAAAATATATACATATTTATGTTAAGTAATTAGCATCATCGGAAAGATCTTTAAGTCTAGTTTTTTAACAAATTTATTTAAAGATTTAATTGTTGCGCGTATTTTCTACAAACTTAGTCAAAGTTGAGAAAGTTTGACCAGCACGCTTCCCATAGCGTCGTTTATTTTGGGACGGAGGGAGTACTACGTTAAAAGGGGCGGTGTAGGCTAGCTATTCAAACATGTGATAAGGAACCAAAAATTACATTGGTATTCGAGCATATTATGCACCTACTCCAACTTAAGATGACTAAACTTTGGATGGTTTTGGGTGAACAACACAGTTGCTTTATTTCGTTGAGTTTTTTTTAGATAAAGGCTTTATTTCGTTGAGTGAAGAAAAGAAATGTTATGCAAAAAGGAGAACTAAGGAACACACAATAAATTACTGCATTGTGAGTGCGCCGACGTGGACGACCAATGCGCGCCGACGTGGACGACCTATGTGCGGTCAGCAAGTAGGTCGTCGCCTCGCCTTGTCGAAATTCCACGCCGCCGGGCTCCAGTTCACGTGGACTGATTTTGTATCTGAGAACATCTGCATGCAAGGCTCCATGTGACGACACGTGGACTGCATCTGTATCTGAGAACACCTGCATGCATCTGCATGGCTCGAGCGCTTCGTCGCTCCCCACACCACACAGCTGAACTAGCCACAGGAAGGCCGGCCGGAGCGAGGAAGCGGCGACGACGAATGGCCAGCTCGGGTCGGTCCATGCACGTACGGCAACCTGTCGCCCGGCCGGGCTGCAGGCAGCGCCTCCTCTCACCTCACACCACCGCAACGTCGACGACGGGGTGCTTCCGTGCTGCACAGCAATCGCACGGATCTCGGCCTAGCTGCAATAAGCTGCAAGGCCAGCTCGCGTGCCGCGCCCACGTATTGCCGCGGCGCGCCATCCACAAGAACCACCCGGCCGGCCGCACCTGTCACCTCCACTGTCGTGGAAACCAAACCGGCGCTGCCGCCCAAGCTGCGGGCTTCACCAACAACACCTCGATCGGAGGCGAAATGCTCGCACACTCTGACCTCGATCCTGACGGCCTCGAGGTGTCTCGTGTCCGAGGATGGCACGCGTGTACTACCGGCGCCACCGACCATGATCTGCACGCCGCCCACCTCGATCATGATCGACCCGGCGCGCCGCCTCGATCAGCCAGCCCCGGTGAACGGACTACGGCCGGCGTAGTGTACTCGATCTATGACGAGCGAGGCACAGCTTGGCGCCGTGGACACAGGTGCACCAGCTCTCGGAAACTCCACCATGCCGGCCCTCTCGCCACGAGCAGTGCAGGAACAGATGCCGCGAGTCTCCGCTGGCGCATGCACGGACGGTCGGCGCGCGCGCGGTGGGTGCATTCTGCCACTGCATGCCCGCGCGGGTCCGAACTGTTTTGTCTTATCAGATGTACTGTACTCCCTGTACTAGTAAACAGTTCATTTAACAGTTCCATCAACATCTTATCAATCGGTGTTAACCGTATCTGTACTGCTACGGTACAGTACGAGTGTGACATGGACCACGCCGGCGTTGCCGTAGCTAGCTCGATCGTACGTGTACCGCGCGCGCACCAAGGACCTGCATTGGTGCGCTACGTTCTCCTACCCGGCCTGCTCCACCACGCGCACTGGCTTCTTGGTGCGTACGTCGACTTGTACCCCGTGGAGGCGAGCACCCAGCAGCTGGCGGGCAACGGCAACAACGACATGCGCAGATCGACGCCATTGCCGCCTCCGCTGGCGCTGGCAACAAGGACAGCACCACCAATTAAACTGATGCCCAAGCCGACTCGTCCGTGCGCCGTGCTCCACGTCATGAAGCTAGGCCACCATGGACGACTACTACAAGCGCCGGCGAGGCTGACCAACAGCGCGGCGACGTGGCAAAAGGGATGGGGACTGGGGAGTCGCCGCGTCGATCGGTGCTGTGCTGGACACCAAGACCGATGCCAACCTGCTTGCTGCAGTGGTGCGTCGAGGAGGTGGCGGGTGAACCGCGTCCACCGACATCAGCGGCGTCGTCGGCCCCGGCGCCGTGGTCTCCGCCGCGCCACGGCCACCCAGGTGAACATCGTCATCGTCGTCGCCGAGTTCACCCTACGCATGCACCGTGGACACAGGCCGACGTCCAAGCCCACTAGTGCCACGACGACACTCGCTCGTTCCGTGCCAACGCTAACGCTATGCAGCCTGCATGCTACGAGATGACGGTACTCTGTAAGCATGCTACCTAGTGTATATACTAATATAAAACGTTATTAAAGGTCAAAGAGAGCTGACCGCTGAGGCAAACGGGACTCCACGCAGACTGCTGCATGCATGGGCCCTCTCGACGACAGCTCTTTCACTGTGCACGGACTGGCTATGTAACCGTGACCGTCGGATGCAAATCCACTCTCCCTCTCTCTCTCTGCCTACCGGCCGGCGGGCACTATCAGCCAAACTCCGCCGCCGCCGCCATCTGGACGGCGGTCCCGCCACCGCATGATGGCCGACCAACAGGTGGAGGAGGCCCCAGCCCCGGTCCCGGTGCCGATCCCGAGCCCCGAGCCCGACATCGCCAACCCGCTG
>JADLZK010004605.1:0-11153 GCA_015847255.1 Hyparrhenia diplandra | reverse complement strand
CTAAATGTTTCCGCTTGGAGCTCCCCCACCGACTTCTCCTCGGGCGCGTATATGCTGCCGCCGCCCTCCGCGCGCCGCTACCACCTTTCCAGCCCCTTCCTTCCTTCATCAGCACTGTGATCCGGATTCCCTACTCACCGGATCTCGGTTTACCCACATGGCCTTCCCTCGGCGGCTCGCGGCAGCATCGGGCGGGCTGACCGCCGCCATTGCCGGCTCCACGGCCGTCAGCCGCTTCCCTAGTGGCGGTGTGCAGCGCCTCCTTCGCCGCTGGTCCGCGAAGCGGCGGCCGCCGACGACGCCGCCGCCGGTGCCGGACACCGGTGACTTTAACGCTGGCAGCCGCCACGCGTGCGTCACGCTGAAAGTGCGCGCCGACGCCCGCGTTGAGCGCCGCCGCCCAGCGCTTTCTACCAACTGTCCTCGAGGTGACGCACGCCCTCATCGCGGGATGCCGTACGCGCTTACTGACCGCGCAGGACGGTAGATGGAAGAGGGCGCTCAGCTGCGCTCCTACGCCGTGATCTACGCCGCTGCTGCCAGGCGCGCGCTCGCCGCCGCTGCTGCGAGGTGACGCCGGGCCGAAGTCGCATTTTCGCCTTCACGCTGCTTTCCACCTGTGGGAAGTTCCGCTGGGCGCCTGTGGCACGCTGGGAGGGACGCGACCCTTGATTCCGGGCGGCCTGTGCGCGCTCGCCGCCAAGCCGCTTCGCATTCTCGCGTGCTGCTCGCCGGGTTATCGGGCAGCTGGCACCCACGCTTTTCGCCGCAGGTGGTGGTGGGTGCGCTGGCGGCGCTGGGCTGGCGGCGCGCACAGCTGGACGTGAAATCTCGTGCACTCGCCAAGCAACGGTGGCCGGCTGGCAAGCTGGTGCTCGGCAAGCATTCTCCGCTTTGGTCTCCAGCCAGTATCGACGACGCTCCCTGCGAGCGCTGTAGGCTTGCGGTGCGCCGGGCGGCGCGTAGCGCATGCCGTCGGCAGCCTCGCCGCGGGATTCCCGCCACGCCGACGCCGGCGGTTTCCTCGGACGGGTCACAAACGCCGCCGCTCGCTCGCGACTACAGGAGACGTGCGCCGTGGGCCCGCGGCCACCCGAAGCCAGGGCCGCCGCTTCAACCGCTTACAAGCGGGACCATGTCGCCGCGCTAATGCGCCGCCACCGGGCCGCGAGCCGCCTCGCGGCGCGGCCGCCGCCACCGGGCACGGGTATTACGTAAGTGTTCTCGCCGCCATCCGCGGTCGGCCGACGGTACGCCTCGCTTTTCTCGACGCGCATTGTGCCGCTGCAGACGCCTCTTGCCGCGGCGCACCCACACGCCGGTCGCAGCAGTCGCGCGCCGCCGGGCGCCGCCGGGCGCCGGGCAGAGCATGCTCTTCGAGGATGCCGTACCACGTGCCTCGGCAGTTTTCGCTGATTCGCTTGGCGCTTTTGATGCCGCCGCGGAGCGAACTCGCCACTTGGCCGACCTCTCATGCTCGCGGAGCCAGCGCCTTCCTTCGCCATGCACCCGCCTACCTTCCTCGGGAGTGACGCAGGTCTTGCTCCGCCCCCTCAGTGGTCCATGGTGGCCGGGCCGAAAGCGTGGGTGCCCCTTCCACCAGCCTACCACCTACTCGCCACCGGACGCATCGCGTGGGCCGCCTTTGGCTGGAGGCCGAAGCCGCCGTCACTCAGTCGCCGCCGTGTCGACGCCGCGCACCTGCGCAGCCTCCCGCACGCCTGTGGCTCTCAAAGACCACGCGCAGCTCAAGGCTGCAACCCGGAGGTCGCAGGTCGCACTCCCGTGCATGAGACGCCGGGTGGCACGATGCTCGCGGGTGACGGCAAGAGGGCGCACCGCACACTCTTCGATCTCCATGCTCGTGCCGCCGCGTTGATCGGTGCTCTAGCCGCTTTCACGGCCGGCCGAGCCATCCATACCTTTCCACGCCGTTTTGGAGGAAAAACACGCCGCCGCCAGACGGTACGGTGCTAATGCCCAAAACGCAGCGCATCGCGCTAGGCCGCAGCAGAGTGCTAGGGCATCATGTCGGAGTGACCGTGCAAGGAGAGTGCTGCTCAAGCACATGGGATCGAGGTTGAGGGCCGCAGCAACAGGACGCCGCCTCCTTTGGATGAGTTGCGCACCGCCACCGGGTCTCTGTGCCGAGTGACAACATGGAGGCCAGTGGAGCCGCTTCCCGGCCACGCTAGCTAGCTACTGCGGGCCTCGGAAAGGGATGTTCACGCCCTCCCGGCCAGTCGCCTGCAGAGTTTGCTATCATGTAACGCCAAGTTTATTTCCAAAAGAGATAGGTTGTTCGCTCTTCTTTCGCTTCGTTCGCTTGTTTGATGTCCACTCGGCATCATGAACTCTTTGTATTTGATTTGGTTTCCTCTTAATGAAAACGGTGAATGGCCCGACGAGAAAAAACATCAGTCATGAGCCGGTTTATCAGACACACAAACTATCAACCGAAAAACTTCGGTTCATGTCGGTACGTACGTCATTCGTGTCTTGCTTGGCAGCTTTTGTTGGCCGACTAGTGTGGTGGTGAGCTTACCGGCAGCGGCAGTGCTGCGGTCGCTGGCCGACTCCGGCGATTCCCTGGCCTCGCTGGCTTTGCAGCACGAGAAAAACAAGTTTCCACGGCAAACCTTTGCTGATGACTGATGTAGTATAGATCAAGAGCGTACGGAAAACATCGCATTGGTTACGTAGTTCAGCTGGCACGTGTTTTATATGCATTCTCTGTCGACGTGAGTTGTGATGTGGTCGTGCATCGCCCTCTCAAAGTCTTTTGGCTATTTGCAGCTCCCTTCCTGCTGGCTGTCCTCGTCACTGTCACGGGAAAGGGAAGTTTCTAACCGGGATAAGCCCTTACCAGTTACCAACCAGGGAGTAAACCTAGTTTTCAGATAGGGCGTCTCCAATTGCTACCAAATCGCTAGCTAGGAGGAATCCTATCGGCTATCAATGACAATTTACAAATAGCTAGCTAGATGAGACATATAAATAAGAAAATAAACACTATAGTTGAGAGTTATGTGAGAGAGATGTTTCTAGGAGATTGAGTAGATTAGATATTTATTAGTCGCTAGCTATTTGAGTCGCAGCTATTTGGCCTCTCTCCTGATAGCCAATGAACGTGTTTACTTTTTATTATTTTTATACCTCATCAGCTAGTTATTTGCGCCATAGCCATAGAATTTCTCCCTCGCTATTTATTTGATCACCATCGGAGACGCTCTTAGTGCTGTGTAAGGTCATCGCCCTCCAAATTAGTTACGAGCAAAACGGTAAGTCTTATTATTGGGTAAAGTAGTGACTATGTCAGTTTTTTCTAAGGGTCAATTTCGTAAAACTGCCCTTCTTTTTCGCTCCTAATTGGCTCGCTTGCCTCGCTTTTTTAACTTTGCACGCTTGTTCCCCGTTTCTTTTCAAAATTGAAGCTTGTCTCGCCCCTCATTCTCATTTCGCTACCGTTAAAAAGCGTGTCTCAAAGAAAATGTTTGAGAAAAGAAAAAGTGGGAAAAAGCATTACACTACCCCTATCCTAAAACAAACATATATCCCCTATTCACACATATAGGTTCGCCACTAACTCAACTGCAGCATACATTTCTTCCGACACGCGTGCTTCCCGCTGGCCAAGTCACAAGCCGAGCGGGAGGGCGGCCACCATGGCTTCGACGAACGACCACTGAGGCGGCCGGGGTGGGCGGTCCTCGCGCCGGCCGAATATCGCAGCGCGTCCAACAGCTTCGGTAGTGCCCCATTCAAGCAAAATATTAAGCGTGCAAAATATGTACTTTGATATTTATACACAATGTATATTGTCATTTCTCCAAGATAAAGTGCACAATTAGTCTGCATAAAAAAATGGGATTTATTCTTGGGCCATTCATGTTAAGGGCATTTCTATCTTTTTAACCTATAGTTAACACTGTTATGCCCACTTCAGGGAGCAGGGCTAACTTCGAGGCTTCAATTTTAAAAAAAAGAGGGGCAAACGTGCAAAATTTGGGTGTAAAAAATGAGGATCAACGGCAATTAAACCGAAACAAGGGTAGTCTTGCAATTGATCCTTCTTAAAGGGGTAAATTGAAAGCTAAAATAGTTAGAGCGTATCTGGAATATTTGAAGCAAAAAATGGATTATCATCCTGGCAGTAATTGGAATTATTTAAGATCATAACTGATCCGCTTTCAGGATGTTTTTTCTCCCTGACCACAGACCCAGATACAAACAAGGGTATTTCACCACTTGTGCTTTGGGTGTGTTGGAATCATAGATCACAGTGGGACATGATTGGGCGTAGCAAATCTGTCGTGCTGCTTGTGTATAATGTTCTGAAAGATAATCAAATCACTAGAATATGTCCCATTGGCGCTTGCATTGACAATGATTTGGTATATCATATGCGCATGACACTAACATGGACAGCTCGGCAGCAATCATGTATCCTGGTAGAAGAAAGTTTGTGAGCTCTCGTCACACACCTCGTATATGAGTTTAGACAATGCACGTAGTACACTGATTATCAATACCAGTGACCAATCATGCTGTTGTTGGTTTGTGGAGACCAACTAAGCAGAAATAGAAGCACATGCAGTCGTTAGAAATGGGGGAGGCTGAAGAATCAAGCGAACTAACAAACTTTCTAGGTTTTTTTAGAACCACAAGAGACTACGTTTATGATCGAAAGTTAGTCGTTGGTGCATAGTTCCCTGATTATTTATGTGAAATCTATTACACTAGTCACAAGCCAACATGCAAGATACACCACTATTACATAATTGATTTGGCAACACATCCATTTTTCAGAAGAGAACAACTCTATTTAAACTGCCTCTATTTTTAGAGACGGTTCTAGATCCAGTCACTTTTAAAATATTTCTATATGTGTTGTCTCCAGAAATAAATGCAACGCTATGTACCCATAACATTTTCAAACTAAGTTAGGATCTAAGACAAACTTTTTTTATCGAAGTTATATATCTCAAGAGATTTACAAATTTTATAGTTGCTTTAAATTTTCCATTTAAAATCTTTTGTGATCTAGCAAAATTTTGTTTGATGCCTCACATTTAAAACAATCTAAGTAGTCCTAAAATTTAGTTTTTAAGTGCTCGCGATTTTGAAATGGACTTGGGATGGAGTACACGACAAAAAGCCATAGATGTATAGATCTTGAAGAACATTACCGATTTGTAGTTGACAAATTTGCTTTTTGTAGAGTTTATGGCAAAGGAGGTTCTAGCTCCTTTCACACTAATATCAAAAGAAGACCACAGATTCAGTGTTTACAGTATAGGATGCCGTTGCATCAAAAACTACCGAGAAAGCATCTTCTACCACTCCAGAAGAGCCATGCCAACAAAACAGATACACTGAGTTTAAAAGGTCTACAGAACCGAGCCTGAGCTCAACCAAAAGAAACGACACAAGATTACAGATCATTCAGAGCATCATTAGGATCGTTCCACCATCATGGGTTGAAGTTTGCAGTAGCGGTTTTGACAGATTGATCACTCTATTCGGCTCCACACCCCCACCCTGTATTCCCCACTCTCCCAGTTTTAAGCACTCCGCCAGTTTTGCCACACCTATCACTATATATATAGTAAAGAACTTCTATACTTTTCCCACCTCTAATTCTAAAACAAAATGTCATTTCTAATTTTCCAAATTGACTAAATGTCATGAACTGAACACCGTGCCGTGAACGAGCTGTGTGGCCTGGAACTGCACGCTGACCGCCCACAGCTGCTCGGCGCTAAGGGAAAGATGCTGCCGCCGGCCGGCTTCTCCCCTCCGCTGGGCCCAACTCGCCTTCAAGCCTTCCTTCAAGCCAGGATTATCTTAGGCTTTATTTGGTGTGTAAGCGAATATTCCACTCTATGCGCGAAGGCCCTTATTAGTGAAATAAATAAATATTAAGCTTTCAGTAGTAAGGTATTCCAACTCACAGCAAGGAAATCTTATAGGAGATTGCTTTAGGCTACAAGTCCCACTCATAGCGCAAGCTAGTATAGCAGTAGGCATGTAATCTATTTGGGGATGGGGCAAGCAATAAAATAGTTCCTTCCTATCTATTCAAGCCCAGCCCGCCCGCACACTGCCATCGGCCACGGCGCCACAAGGCTCTCGCCCTCCAAAGACGTGTGCACCACCTCTTCTCCTCAAGCCAGCTCGCTTCGCCGGCCACGCCGCTGCCGCCGGGAGACCGCCGCCTTTCTACGCAACCTTCACCGGGCCTCCAACGGTCGACGCATCACGCGTCACTTCCGCCCACAACCGGGATGTGACAGCGCCGGTATCTCGAGACCGTGATCTACTCCCACCACCCATGCGCTTCCGGAGATGACCGAAGTTTCACTATGGCGCCAAGGCACTTCCTCGGACGACATCCCGCCAAGATCAGCCGACGCTTGACGAAGATCGAGCATCGGCTCAGGCTCGCACGCATGGAGCAGTACGCCCGCACCACCCCGTAAGCATCCCCTACCTCCGCCATGCTCGACGCTACCTCACGCACGCACCACAAGCTGGAGGACACCGACGCAGCAGCCGCACTGGCCGGGCATGCGCCGCTTCACGCAGCGCCTGCCGCGGCCGCTCGCCGGGCCAGCTGTAGCATCGCCGACGGCGCCGATTCGCTTAATCTCTCTGCCGATGGTGAGGATGCAGTACAGCACGCGACGCTACGGCCGCCATCGACGCACACCGCGACATCAAGCGCCTCTGCTCCTTCTCTCTACCTGGCGTACCGAGCAGATTTCCCCTAAGCAGACGGCGCCACCCGCGTGGCGCCTCGCTTCAAAGTGCGCTACCAAGCGCGCCCAGCCTCCATGGTGCGCTACCGCGGCACTGCCGCTGTGCTCACCTGACTCTAACCCTCTCCACGCCACCGCGTCTGGAGGTCGTGAGCACGGTGACGAGCACTTCCACAACCCCACCCTCGATACGGACGATGGAGCGGCTGCTCGGTGCCTTCGCTAGGAAGCACATCGACCCCGACTTCAGCTATGTGCGTGTATGTCGCCTTCCATCGGCTGTGTCTCGCGGCCAGCTCTTGTTCCTCACAGTCTGCCTCGGGAGGAGGTCCCCGATCGAGTGGGACACGTTTACACCCACCACCCGACGACGACTTTTCGCATCATCACCAACACTATGAGTTCGCGCTCCTTTCCTAGGAGGGCAAGCCGATCGACTACATCTCCTCCGCTTTCGAGCGCTAAGTGCACTCCGCATGTGATCTTTTGAGGGACAGCTGCCACTGCTAGCCAGCCTCTCTTTGCTCCGAGGCCTGCGATTGACACACTTTCTCGCATCGACGCCGAGTGGTTCGAGCCTCGCTTCGCATGGAGTGTGAGGCCATCGACTCCGCCTCGCCAGCCATGACGACGCTATCATCAGCCAAGGCCGCGAAGCCGCGCGCGACGGCGACCATGTCGGCCACTGATGGCTACACCGGCTAACATCGACATGGCGTTGCCGCAGCCTCCGCTGACCGCGATGCTGCAAAGTCGGGCTAAAGCATCTTGCCGCCGCTGTATGGATGGATACATCAACGCTACCGACAAATAATCCATTACCATCGCCGAGCTACATCTCGGAAAGCACTCACGCTCAACAGACGCGAGCTCGATCATCGCCAACGCTTATCGAAGTTGCGTGAGCGGTCGCGCTGCAGTGGGAGCCTCCACTATGGCATCGTGAGGTACTCTTGCACCGCTACTTTGGCATCCGCTCGCGCATGAGCTTCTCCTGCAGATCTCCTCGCCGAGGAGGGCGCACCGCATGGCGTGCAGCAAAGGCTTCTACCTTCCCAACAGTCCAAGCGATGGCGTCAGCATTCCCCAGCAAGCATCCTCCTCTCTCAGCGTTGTTTGCGACGTTTACTAAGATCGAGGGCACACCTGCGCTCCTTCCTCGACAAACAACCCGCGCACGCTCTTCTTCTCCAAGCATCGCGTTAACGCCACCGCTGGAGCACCATGGACACCACCGGAGCGTGATGTGGGCCGCCTGCGGTAGCACGCCTAGTGACCTTCCTTTTCTACGGCCGCCTTCGCACTTTCGCCTGCCGCCACCTTCGCCGCTTCGACATGTTTTCTGCTGGCACATTCACGCTAAGCTGGCCGTGTCGTACGCACCTACACCTACATCAGCACCCCTTCGACTGACACGCCAGATGCTCGAGTTTCCTGCACTCGCCTGCCATGAGCGTAGCGCCGCATGGGCGAGCGCTTCGTCAGGCAGCGCCCGCCAGCTGAAGCTATAAGTTCAGCGGCCTACTGGGCGACCCCGCACCTCGACTTCTCCTTTCTCCCGACAAATGTACGACCCAGCCGCGCAACGACGCATTACGCCACAAGTCGTCCCTCATCTCTACTTTGGTCCCGCATCACTACTTCGACGGGCATCCCTGCGTTACCACTGCGCGGCTACGCGGCACGCGCCCGCCTCGAACGGGTGGGGAAATGTCATGAACCGGACAGCCACCGAACGGCAGTGCCTCGAACTCTCGCCGCGTACGTGCCCACAAGTGCGGCGCCTGGCAGCGCAGGGAGACCTGGCGCAGCTCGCCGCCGCCGCTTCTCCTCCGCCATTCAACTCCGCTTCGCCTTCAGCTAGGGATTATCTTAGGGCTTTTTGGTGTGTAAAAGTGAATATTCCAATCAATCTATAAGGAGGTCCTTATTAGGAAATAAATAAATATTGCTTGTAAAGGTATTCCAATTATATAAGGAAACCTTATAGGAGATTGCTTTAGGCAAGTCCCACTAACCTATATGTTTTGAGGCATGTAATCTCTTTTATATGCTTAATAAAATAAAGCTCCCATCTATTCAAGCCCAGCCTCCGCCTCAGCTCAAGGCTGCCGCTGCGGCCTGCCCCTCACGACGACACCACCCCTCCTCAAGCATCACCGACGCCGGCCGGCCGCTGTTGCCGGGAGACAGGCCGCCCTACGCCACCTTCACCGCTTCTAATCTGGCCGAGATATCACGTGTCACTTCCGCCCAATCTAACCGGGCTCAGGACACTAAATGACCGTATAAAACCATATTTAACAAGCTATTTCTCTTATTACTCAACCGTAAAAGTACAAATTTAATAATGTCGCTTACTAACATTTCTACCCTCCGTTATATCGTAAATCACGACCAACATCTCCTAAATTATTTCACTACGGAATTTTTTAGTAGCCGCAACATTTTTTCGTGAAATCATTTACCAAAGAAAATGTCGGCTTTGAATGTCACACCGTGACGGGCGGGCGGCGGCGCAGGTATTTTCTGCGCTGGCGGGCGGCGGCTTGAGGGGAGAGGGAGGGGTGGCGGGCGGCGGCTGTGGAGGCAGAGAAAATATTTCATCATTGCTTTGTACCTAAGAGATTATGCACTTTTACTTATCGCTCTGCATGAAAAACGTAAAACCCAAATCGAACCTTTTAGAGATTGGAATTTTTTTTTACTTATATAGACCTCCCTATGAGACTTTGAATTTTCAAGCAATCTCAAGCAATCTCTAAAGGTTTCTTTTATAAGATCGTGAAATATCTTTTACAAGTAAATCTTATTTTATCCTAATAGGAGACTTGCTTATAGATTGAAATAGCTTTTCACACCAAAAAAGTCCTAAATTATCCTAACCAACTCCCCGCTTTTTTCCGAAAAATCCACGGAAAGACGGCGGCGGCGGGCGGAGGCCTTCGTAAGGCCTTGCTCAGGCGCCGCCGCCGTATAGGTTGGGTGGCCCTATGGGGCCCATCGCCTAGAGTGTGACATTGAATGTTTCACATTTTTGAAATACATTTGTTCAAATAACCTATGACAGCACCATAGTTGTACTGCTATATTTTGCAAATTCTGTAATTTAAACTTTTTCAGTTTTCGGCGATCTTAAATATTCATTTTAAAATTAAGTAAAGTGAAACAAACGAATGTATTTACCCTCCAAACATAAGTGACTTTTAGGTATGATTAGAGAACTACTCCTCCGTCTCCCTAAAAAGGATAATGTCGCTGCGGATGCGTGTCATAAAAGTTTAACTCCCTTTGTAGAAAATACGTGTAACATTTAAATCTTCAAAATAAATTTGTTAAAAAAACTAGACTTAAAAGATCTTTCCATGATACTAATTTCTAGCATAAAATATTTGTATATTTTAATATATAATCACGACATTTTTTTCTGGTAGTTTAGGTGACAACTTTTTCTAACGGAGGGAGTACATTAAAGGCCATATGTCATGTTCGAACCCTGTTGGTCGGACTGCACGTATTTCACGTGACTTTTGACTTTCCTAGATCAATTTTTGGCAATTTTTGTGGCTTGATTTATATTTTTTTTTTTTGAAAATGCTTATAGAAAAAACAGCTTTTAGGATAGTACGCCACCTCTCAAACATTGCTCCCCCTTAGTAGTGTCACTTTATTTTTTTTTAGCGACCATAAAAGTTTTGCCGTGATTTCTATTAAACGAATAAAGAAAGTAGTAAGTGTCAACCCTTTTTTTGACTGAAACCGAGCCAAAACCATACAAATGTGGAGGGTACCTAATCACCTAGACACCTAGGTATCAAGTCAACTCAACTCGCGGCCAAAAACTAGCACCCACTAACTCCTTGCTTGGTCGATTGGGTCATCGATACAAGCCTCACACCACTAAAAACTCTGGCTGATAATCGATACGCCACTACTTGAAATCAACTCAAAACAACTTGAAACAACCACTACCAATTGATTGAGACTCGCTGCACAAAACCACTCTTACTCCTACTCCACCACTAGCACAAAACCCCATGACACAACAAAGAGACGACGCAACCAAGCGCCGCTTACATGAGACATCCCCGACCGGGGATCGATATATTCGACATCCCAAAAATGGCCCAACTCGTAACAAAAGCCCAAACCATCCTCGCCCCCACCAAGTCCGTGAAACACACGAGACAAATCGCCCCGCAAGACGCACGAGATCACCCTCACGTAACGAGCTTCTTCGATCCTAGGCAAAAGCGCCGAGTGATCGAGGATTACCTCTTCTCCCCGCCGCCGAAGCTCCTCCGGGTCCACGACCATAACAAGAGCAAGCTCAACGAGAGATCATTTTTCGCCGCTCTCGAGCTCTCGCCCACACGAGTGTTGGTATTTGTT
>JADLZK010004604.1:0-57942 GCA_015847255.1 Hyparrhenia diplandra | reverse complement strand
AGGCCCATGGCGTGTCAAACCGGCAGCTACCACTACTACCATGATTCCATGAACAGTAGTTCTGGCAGGCAACGGTCTCGTGGGCCTGCCGGAGTAAAACGACGGCAGACGCCTGCTCTCATCTGCTCACCTCACCTGAATCTGAATGAATCTCGCTCTTAGATTTTGTACTATTCCGAGTCGTCATCGATCGTTAATACGCGTATCTCCGAGAGCCTTTTTCTGACCTCGTGATCGCGTTCCACGGAGACAGACAGCAAACGACAAGCGGATAAAAGACAAGCGGATAGATTAGCTACAGATTTACATATTGATTGCTGTTCAGGATCGGAGATTGAAATCGTCTTCTCTGCTCTGCTGCTCATTGGAGTTAAGGTTTGGATGCCCGTAATAATAGTAATCATCATCATGATGATAAAGCAAGGCCCGGACCCGGACGCAGAGCCAACTTTAATTTAACCATAAGATTTGCCAGCAGCTGTAGCCCCGGGCCGGGCCCTGAGGAAAATTAAAGCACCCCGAACGTGAGACATCAATACTACTAAGTCCTGTCTCATCTCGTCCATCTCGTGTGATTGAATAGCAGTGGTGTACCCACTCCGATCCAAAAAAGTCAAGTCAATGAGGAGTCAACTATTTATCTCAGATTTGTACAAATAGGATCAATATTTGCATCATGGAATAGGGGATATGAAAAATATGCGACTTAATTAATAATTTCATAATGCTTATTTGGTAAATTTTGTATCATGGAATAAATGAAAAATTAATTTGTTTTAATGCTTATTTGGTCAAAAATATTAATTTGTTTTTTTATATTTGGTCAAAGTTGAGGTTGTTTGATATAAAATGACTTATTTTTAGGATGGATGTAGTAGAAACTAGAGTTTAGCTAGCTAAAATTTTTTTAAAAGAGGTTTTTGTTTGCTATTCTTATAGTGGTTATTGTCCACTGTAAGAATATCCAAAATAGTATAGTTTGAGGTACACACTTGGATTACAGAATCATATTCTCATTATAGAATCAATGTGTTTACAGCTTATTATTATCCTTTTCCATACTCATTTTCATTTTTCTTAGGAGATCCAAAACAAGTCTTACTACTCCCTTTCCAAAACATTACAATTCTCGCTTATTTGTCCTAGTTAAACAATCTCACGCTTCATAATATTTGTAGAGATCGAAGAGCATCTTCAACATTTATGACATGAAATACTTTTTTCGTACAAAGATGTAACAATATTTTGTCACAAAATACTATAGTTATCTTTTTTACAAATAAAAATAAGTCACACTTAAAACAATACGACTATAAACAAAAAGCTACAATGACTTCTCTATCTTAATTATTTTGGGATGGGACCTACCATGATTTGACAACCAACGGCCGACAAAACTATGATTTTGGCCTCGCTCCTTTTTGGAACACGGTTTTTCCCCTGAAATATTACTTATGAATCATATATTTCTAAACTCTAGTCTTGTGTGCATATGGGGCCTCGGTGTCCTTCAAAAGGATTACCAGAGTGTGGCGGCTACACAGTCATAGCCTGCAAGTTAATCCAGCACACACATGATTAGCGATTTCGAGGCCGCATATATGATATTTATGGATTAGCTGTTGACACAAACGTTGGTTCATCTCAAGTGGAACGGTCATGTGCAAATGTGGATTAGCTGATGGCACATACGTACTGCGTCGCCCTGATTGCAAGTGATCTTGTTGATCGAACCACTACTAGTACAGAGTAGTACTACACTGATGGATCAGAGTCAACGAATTGTAGCCACCGGATTCTTCCATGCATCCCCCATATTGCTCCACTACGTACACACCGGTGCACTACATATATACCATGTTGCTGTTGGATTATTATTGGATCTGGCAACAAGCAAGCTAAGCACGCCTAGAGATCGATGCTGCTAGCAGATCTGACCTACACTAGCTATCGACCTACACTATCGCTAGGCCAATTCCGATCGATCGATCCATCCACTGATATGAACGCGACTGGCTTATAGCTAGACCTAGACGATGAAGCAAGCACAGTGTGCTCGCTCGTACTTGCACGCGAGAGAAGACGATGAAGCAAGCACAGTGTGCTCACTCGTACTTGCACGCGAGATCGAGAAGAGACGGAGCCAAGCTAGAGTGCTCAAGTACAGGAGGAGACTCTGCACTAAACCGGCCGTGCACAAGTCTAGCTGCAACTCTACGTACAAGAGTCGTTGTAGTCGTACGTAGGGCCAGCCATCGATCGATGAGAGGTCAGCTAGTAGGGCCGCCGCGCCATGATCGAGTCTGTGTGGGTCTGGCCGCTCTGCGCGGAGGTGGTTGGCGACGACATGTCCGTCCTTGCATGGCTCTCATCTTCCGATCGATCGATCAAGCGCGTCGCGTACAGTAGAGGCGTACAGGTACAGCACTACAGCGTCCCAGCATTGCATTTTGGCAGCATAGCTAGCTGCTCGACAGCGATAGATGGAGAGAGAGGGTCCGGGTACCGAAGCGAACGAAATTTGTTGGTTGCTCCGTTCCGGCCATATATCTCTTCCTCTACATAGATCTCCTGTCTCTCTCCATCGCCCCGTGCAATCCTTCTTCTTCTTCCCAACTTTTTTAGTCCCCTCATGAAAAGCTTGGCGGTGGTTATTGTTAGATCCTAACCATCGAATTGGTAGTCCTTGACACACCCCTTGTTTTTGAAAGTAATTGACACACCCCTTGTGTATATGAGCTCGTGTCGTGTGCTCTACGTACACACTCTGTATGTACACATACGCATATACGCTCTCTACCGTACGTATAATTAATGCATGCGTAGCGTACGTATCCGCGCGCGCTCGTTTCTCTCTCGTCAGCAATGCAAGCCTATACGAAGAAACTTGAAACTTGTACCGTGGCCCGTGGTGACAACCCTGTTTGATCGATCGATCGATCGATCCCGTCTCGTCACAGCACAGTCTCGGTCGCTCTCTCTCCTTGTCCCCATTTATGAGCCATGATGTTGCCTGCATGGCCGTGCTATTTATTGGCGCGCGTCCGGCTGATCGATGTGGGCAGCAATTTCTTTTGCAACAAACAATACAACGGGGCATGCAGGCACTCTCACCGTGCATCGCCAATGCTCTCTTTCGAGTATGGGCGGCGACAGTCCGTCAGCTGGTCACTCGAGCCAGCAGCCTCTGCCTGGCTGAGAGCCTGACCAAATAGTTGCCTCATTGACTACTACTCGTACAAAATACAGAGCACGGCCGGCACAGTGCAGAGCTCGGCTACATGCGTCTCTTGCATGCAATGCAATGCCATGCTAAACCGGAGTAACAGTAGTGTACGTAGTACTACGTGCATGCAACGAACCGTGTACGTGCATGTGCAGGCATGCAACAAGCACGGACGACGACACCCTGTAATGCTACATGGCGTTTTTCCTTCTTCCATCCCAAACCTATCGATGAGTGAGTACTAGTAGTAAATAACAAGAGCTACTACTACTTGCTAGTTGAAGAAAAATGTAGGTAAAAAAAATAACTGAAACTTGGTGTGCTGACATCGCGGTTGTTGCATTGCACTCCAGTTACTTTCACCATGGTGTCAAGCTAAAGGAAAACGTGTCCGCCCGACCCCTTTTCAAACCAAATCATCATCCTCGTCCCTACGGTCCGGCCCGGCCGTGTGGGCGAAGAGACAGAGAGAGAGAGACTTGAGAGAGAAAGGGAGTATTGTCACACACTCTGTGCGTTGGGCCCCACTGCTCACCAAACTTTCCATCTCCTCCGCACCTTTTCGCTCTGTGCAAAGTGGCCTGCCTGCTGGGTCCGGCCTGGGTGTGGGCTCTTGCCCACGGCTGGCTACCGCTACGGGGCTGAGAGGACGACAGGGAGTGGCAGGGAGGCCCAGAGAATTGAAGATCCTTCAATGCGGTTTGGTGGCATCCCCGCACTGGAGCCTAGCTAGCTGCCCTCTGCCCTCTGCACTGGCCTTGCCTCCCCGTCTCCCCCCTCCACAGTGGTGGACGGAGGCATGGCCGACCCGCCCCATGGCCACCACCAGGCCACCACCGGCCACCCCCCTACATAAAAACCCAACACCCCCTTTGCAGCTCAGCTGCGAGATCGATCGAGCTACCCTGGTGCTCCGTCCGACCTTTTACCCCGCTTTGACTCCACTCTACCGCCGCTCTCCACTCCACCCAGCCTCTGTTGTCTCCCACTGCAAGAACTCCTCCCCCAACGCCTCTGCTACGGAGTGCTAGCTCGATCCACACGTCACCGCCATCCCCACGCGCCTGCTCGCTTGTTCGTTAACCTTGCCGGCCGGCCGCCCAGCGCCTCGCGTCCTCATTCATCGGTCGCCACCGACGCCACGTACCGGCCACCGGCCGCCCGCTGCGCGTCGGCGCGTTGCCTGCAGCAGCATGAGGAGGCGGTGGTCCCGCGCCACGGTGCTCGCGTGCTTACTGCTCCTCGCGGCCGCCGCGTGCGTCGCCGAGTCGCGCGCCGTGCCTGCCGCGGGCACCGCGGGCGGCAACTCGACCGGGAACGCGACCGCGGCGGGCGGCGGTGGGAGGCACCGGGGCGCGTTCGACGTCGTGGTCGTCGGCCTCGTCAGCATCGGGCTCGGCCGGCGGTGGCGAGCAGGCGGCGGCGACGACGACCTGATCGACGAGGACAAGCGCCGTGTGCCCACGGGGCCCAACCCGCTGCACAACCGATGAGCGCACCGCACCGTGCGTGTGTGCCTAGGCGGCACCATAGCTAGCTACCTACCTACCTGATGATCGAGGTGCGGTCATTACTGCGGCTGGCGACGTCGCCTGGCCGCCGGCCCTCCGACCAGCTGGTGTTGAGTCCGTTGTTGCCGGTCATCACCGGCCGGCCGGGGCGCGCGAGCTGGTCAGGTCTCGCTCGCGCGCGCGCCCCGTGCATTGCGAGGTGGAGGAGAAGAATGCGAAGGAGAAGAGAGGAGCGTGTTAGTAATTTTTTACTACTATTCCCTTCTGCTTCACTTTCTTCTCTTTTTCCCCTTTGCTAGTATTTTTTTTCTTCTTCTCTTTCTCGTCTGTTCTCGTGGCTGTTTTTTCCCCGCTTGTATTGATTGGCTTGCCAAGCGAACAGCAAGGCTATTCTGTTGATTGAAAGAGATAGATATATGAGTATAGTGTTTCTTGTTTGAATTTGCTTGTACTTGTATATAAGTATGTTATCATCGAGGATCTATATCTTGTTTGCATCTCCTAGGCCACACCCATGTAAAAATGTTCGTTTGGATACCCTTTTCGCTTCTACCTAGTACTATTAAAGTTCTTCCTTTTGATCTTGTCTATGAGGAAAAGTCCAAATTTTGGCTAGATAAAAACAAATGAGCTAGACAAAATTGTGGATTGAGGTATACGATATCGTGAGTACTGACATCGATCAAGAAAAGTAAGGAATGCCGGAATGGAGTGAAGGAAGTCTTCTCCAATAAGAGATCAAGAGAAAAGTCATCTTTTTTCAACCTTTTGAAAAGGTGCAGGTGAAGTGGTGAACACATTGATCGACACCTCCGACGCCACTTGATAATGCACTTCCAGGTTTTTACCAACAATTTCCCAGTTTTTCCTTTATTTCCTTGCTCACATGATTTAATTTTAACCAATTCAGTCAAACTTTCCCTGCAGCTACTCAGTAGTCATTTCTTTATTGTTTCTCAATACAATATCAGTTTAGATCGAGCACAACCTCTTCATGATCGAACATTCCATACTAGTAAGTACTCCTGTCATCAAATAAAAAATCCATGGAAAGTTCTCTCTCTTTTTTTTCTAATGTGCTTGACCACGAATGGAAAATGTCCCACACAAGAGGGAATGTGAAAAAAAAAAAATTTTCCTTGTTTTCCTTCCCAAGCTAGCTGAATTCTGGTGGCATGTGGCATCTAGTTATGACCATGACAGATTTCTATCGATTTACTATTAACTTTCAAGGACATAAAATTTGTGTGGGGCTCCAATAATTTGCAATGGTCCATGAAATAATTCTGCTCCATAAAAGCAAGTTTTTTTTGTACTCTTTCAAGCAACATTCGCGCCGAACCGCCCCGTGCTACCAGGTCTCACGCCTTAGCAGAGCTAAACGTCTTGCGTTATTGAGATTAGCAATAATTAGGAAAGAGTAAAATGCACCCCTGGGAAAAACTATTATGTCTATAGATGACTTGTTTAACTTTAAAACATGTAGGTCTTCATTTACTTGCGGCATGCAAGCAAAGTTACTAGAATTAACGAGACAATTAGAATACTATGAATATCTCCTATGAGTACTATGAAATTTAATAGAACATGCATGTGTGTGCAGATTAGCAGTAAATAACAACTTAGTTATGTTTTAATTAAATAAAAGTAAAAGAAAAGAAAGGAGAAAGGAATGAGAAAAAAAGAAATTGAGTACCTTACGATATTATATTTTTGAGTTGAATAATTGGGAAAACATGTATTTATGTGACTTCCGGTATTCAGATATTTGTAGACTGTTAAATTTAAGTTGACTTGCAATCAATAGTTTACGATTTTACTCAAAAAACATGTATTTATGTGACTTCCAATTCATATGTAGACTGAAACTTGGACTTGCAATCAATCTACGACTCAACATCTGACTCATCGTCTAATTTGAAACTACTATTAACAGTGGTTATGCATGATTTTGCCTTTCGGCTCATTTGGACCCTAGAATTGTGTAACGTGCACAATCGAGAAACAAACCCAATTCATGTTTCTTAGGATTGATGGTGACGGAGCCAATCACACCGCCTCACCTGGGAGCTCAACTAGATGCGGCCAATCACGCCGCCTCACCTGGGAGCGTAACTAGACGCAGTGTATGCTGAGGCAGCTACGCGATCCATACCAGTCGGCGTGGATGCAGCCGCTTCTCCTGGGCTAGCCGGCTCATCAAGCTCAAGCTGTTCACATTCTGGGGTTCTGCGTAAGGCACCGTCGCCATTGTTGCCTCTACCATTGCATGCGCCATCGCCGCAGTGACGATGTCGCATCGTAGCAAGAGGATCGCCGCTCAGCCGCTCTCACGTTTCCCGGTTCGCGAAAACGGGGTGAGATTTTGGTGATGCAGCGGTTGGGGTTCATCGATAGATCGAGGGAACCCTCCACGACTAAAAAAGGAGGCCTACAATAAATTCCTCGTTTTCCCCAAACCCGCTAACAAGTAGGCGATGCAACAACCCTTCACTGGAGAAAGGTCGATCGCGGTTGAGGTGCCAGCGCCCGGCCGACGCCTGACCGTTGGCGGCGACTAGGTAGGTCGATTAGCGAAGTAATAGCGGCTTTGATCTCCTTTTGCTAGGGAGCGGTGAACTGATTGTAGAGCTCTTTTTTCCCCGTGCATCACTCGTGGTGCGTCGTTGTAATTTTCATTGTTTATCTCGCTTAATATCAAAGATACACAAAACTTTTGCGTATTCAAGAAAAAAAAAAAAATGTTTCTTACTAATCATGTAAAATAAATTGATTTGGTTAATCTGCGCATTTTCAACTCCTCAAATAATTCCGTGAGAAGATTTGACGTACATCTGTCGAACAATTAGTCCATGTCGATAGCACTATACCTCGTGTACCTTGAAGAGATTTGGTGGGGAAAGCCAGCACCAGCACAAAGGGGTACGAAGCTAGCGCCTATTGGTTCGTAGGTGAGTGGTAGCTTACTCAGGTGCAGGGAAAACGGGAAAAAAAAAAAACTAAAGGCATGCATGAATTTAGATGCAATTCCTTCCGAAAGGGACGTATGATTTGATTGCGTAGAGACGTAGTGTGATCCAGCAGCATTCTATTTGCAACATGACTTGCAACTTTCGTTTACCAGCTGGCCATAAGAAAGAGACGGAGGGACTCAGCCGCCGGCCCCAAACCCTAGCGGTGCTGCCGTCGGCTCCCGCTTTTCACCACCGTTGGTCCCCCTCCCTTCTCCTCCGGCATCACGCCGGGGTTGAAGGAGTGGGGATCCATTTGTTTTTAATAAATATTTTCCTAGTTGATCGAGTCTTTAAGGTTTCTCTATCTCTAGAGATCTAATCGAAGAGATTGGCCACGGCGTAAGGCGTTGTCAAGATCATCGATGGAGCACTGGAGCATATCGTTCCTCAGCGGTGATGGCAAGACGAAGACATCACCATTGATGGAGAATAAGGTACTCCGGCCCTTCCTTTGTCTCGTTGTGGTTCTTTGCAACCATGGCGATGGGTTAGTGAGATTTATTTTTCCAACAATATCTATCCGGATGTCGGTTGACTTGTGTTCTCTCATGACGAATCTGGTGAAAGCAACGTAATCGGCGGCGTCAATTTCATCATGTTCGCATGTGGAGTTTTAGCAGTTTACTCCTCTTTTGCAAAAGTGATGGGTATGAGGATGACGACGGTGGATGGTGAGACGGCCCCGTTCGCTCGGACGGAGAGCTTTGCGTCCGTGACATATCCGTTTGGGATGATGATCCTATATGGTGGAATTTATGGTTTTTTCAAGGTTTCTTGTCTCCCATCAATAGAGGTAGAGTAGTTTGATTTACTTTGATAATGAGAGGATGTAACTTGTTTTAGTATAAAAAAATAATAATAAACATACATACTACATTCTACCATGTGCCGAGTTCACACTGTAGAGACAAAAATGCCAAATTTTTTGAACACAACGAAAAGAGAAAAAATGAGGAAACATATGAGTAAAAAGGTACTACCACTGGATCAAATTCGTTGCACTGATAAATAAATAAAAAGAGGAAAAAGAAAGAAATTGCCTTTCAGCACACTGGGTCCAATTAATAAATATTGGGTGAGATTTATCAGTCACAACAATCCAGTGGCGTAATTAGTGACTCAGAAGTAGGAGTACTAGTGAAGCTCAGTAATTGCCCCAGAGCAGAGAGATGATGGAGGGATCAACAATGAAATCAGTATCATCATCTGCGCGAGCAGGAGCAGAAGCAGCTAGCATCTTGCGTCGATTCGCTGTCAGTGTTGACGACGCTGGACAAAGGCACAATCTTTCCCGTCGAGATCTGTCCCCCCCTGGCACCATTGCCGGACTTAATTTCGTCATGGACTGGATGGGGCGCCCCGGCCGGGCCAGGGGGGCCGCCGATCACCGATCAGATGCGCCGTCGACGTCTCCACGTATGCTCCGGCCGGCCGGTTTTTTGCTGTTGCCGTCGCGGTGTTATATGTCCAATCTCTCTCCACGTAGCACATGCGTGTGTGATCGCTGTTCTCGTGCAGGACCCAAATCAATCAGGATTAATTCAGGAAAAGGATCAATTGGTGTCACTGCTGCCCGGCCGATTGACACGTTGGATGACGAGTGAATGACGTTGCTGAGGCCTGGGAAAAGACCGGTCTTCACGGCCGGCCGGCTGAATACTTGTCGGCTGTTTATAGTAGCAATGAAATCGTCACCACACGTAGTACAACAGTAAAGTTCCAGTACCACACCGGGCCGGCGATGGAGGCCCTAATAACTAACCGAAGGCAACCTATGGTCTTCTTGTTTTTGTTTTTTTCCTTTCTCTCAACATACTCTTTTCTTTTTGTTGTTTTTGTGGCAATTCTAAAAACTAGTACTTTTTTTTTAGCATAATCTAAAAGCTAGTACTAAGAGCAACTCCAGTGGGAGGCCCTAAATTGGGATCTCAAAACTCCATTCGCATGCTGGTTAGATAAAAATAGAGGCTCCAATTAACACCCAACTCCATTAGAAGAAATAGCTCAGACCCTATCTCATCGCTATTCGGGTAGGACTTAAGCTCGAGCTCGCCCAGGGGCGACCGGTCGTGGAAGAACGGCAAGTGGTACACGAAGTCGGTGCTCTCAACCCTCTTCCAGCTACCGGTGTTGGTGACGCGTAGCACGTGGGTGAACATCCAGAGGCCGCACCAGCGCAAAAGATCCTACATCCGGGAAGGCGCCGCACATCCCCGCATCCGAGAGGACGCGCCAAATAAGCAAAGACGGGGTGGACGCACAACGTTGGAGTGGAGCACTCATGATATCTAGGAAGGCGGCGACACGGGGAGGGGACGCCAGCAACACGGCATGACGAGGTGGAGATGCGAGGGAGGCGGAAGGCGGCGCGGCGGGCGGCTCCCCTAGACGGGGAAAGGGGAAAAGTGGTGTGGGTCCCACTGAGTAGGGGTTATTGGATTTGAGGGTTCAACACTATAATTTGAGGGAGCATAAAAAATAATGTCTTATTTAGAGGATCCATTGAGTTTATTTTTTTTATCAAAATTGTTAAAATTTAAGGTAGAGACGAAGCAACCCCCACTGGAGATGCTCTAAGCAGCTAGCAATATTCCGTAGTTACGTTGGTTGGTAGTCCGTGGCAGCCCGGTCTTAGTGTTGCCTCGCAAGTGCCGTTGGACGAGGTACTCGTACACCAGTATAGAGAGTAGAGCACCGCTACACGGCACAGGGAATTTTATTCGGGACGACATCATGATGCAGAAACGGAAACTTTGGCCTGCGTACCCCGCCACCCGCCAGCCCCGCGGAGGGAGTTATTTCTCGCCCGCCGGCCGCTGCTGCTGCCGTTTCCGGCGGGGTCCTCTGACCGCTGCGAAGCAGAAGGAAGGGCGGAAAGCGGCTTTCGGCGAGCCGCGTCGCTGCACAGGTGGAGGTGTAGAAGTGGCAGTGGACGAATGAAGGCCGGCCCGGGAGCAGCGGCACGTGATGCGCATATAAAAACTAGCTGCATGCGTCGGTGCCGGCGTCGACGTCGCCCTTCCTTGGAGCGAGTTAATGCGCCCACCGTTGTCCAACTCCAACTCCAACCGTGTCCCTATGCATGCACTCAGTCAGATCACGCTGAGATCTTTGTGAGTGCCCAACACGATCCAGTTTTCAGACACCAGTATCAAACAGGACTGTTACTACTACTTCTCCTTTTGTTGTAGTGGTAAATTAACGTCGTCTTACACTACTGTCTCTGCCCTAAGGAGAGAAGAGAAGAGCGATCAGCAGCAGTACACAGATTGAGCATCCAGCTCCAGCAACAGCAGCAGAGCTGAATCTGATGATTAGTGTATCCAGAGGACGATTAACGGGATCCGTACGTACGGGGGGCGGGGCCGTTAAGCCTGATAGCAGTACAGTAGGGCACAGCCTGCCCGGTCAGGTGTGTGCCCCAACCAGGGGCTCTTTTTCAGGGTTTCAGCAGCTTCAGACCGTATCCTTGGCCTTGACGACGAGAGACGCGCGTCTTGGCCTCACCCTCGCCAATTCGCCATCAATGCGGTTAGCTTCTTACTGGCAGCAAAAAAAAAAAAAAAGGAAATTAATAGTATGCGTGAGGAGTAAATGCTCCTCCTCTTTTGCCGCGCTACATTACCATTGCCCGGTGGCCGAAGCAAGCTGAGGCTTTAGACTTGTGTGCCCGTGTCTGTCCTGATGCAGAAACCATACCTTGATCACTCGGTAAAAAAAATACAGTATCACGTACTCCTACGAGTAGTTACTGTAATAGGAGTACTCATTGTGCAGTGAATTTGAGTATTTACAAGCGCCGCTGGACTCGCTGGACTTGTGGCCTGCCGAATGCTACGCAGACTCTAGAGTAGGCAGACACCGGTCTGATCTTAGGTTGGTCAATTTGCCAGAGTGTAGGTGAGGCCAGGCTCCGCTCAGGGCAGCAATCAGAGGTACTGTACAATGATTTTTACCATGATTCCACTCATTTTTCATTTTATTTTATTTTCTACCACGGTTCATTTGATGGTTGTTGAGTGCATTGATGCAAAGGCTGTCTCTGCGTCATCTCTCGTGCTGCTTCCTTGTAGCCTACTCAAATCCTCGGGAATCTCAGCCATCATTTGGGACCTTGATGCAAGTGTTGACGGCTTCACTTTCACATCATGAACAACCAGATCCCAGGAATAGAGCAAGGATATAGGAATGAAACTCAGTACTAATAAGCTCCTGTTTGGATCACTGACAGTTTCTAAGAATTTAGTTTTTGAAAACCGGGTGGCAAGAAGGAAATAGTAATTTCGGTCAAAGAAGAAGAAGAAGAGGAGGAGGAAATAGTCATTGCACAACAATATCAAGTGTTGTCAGTTTTTTTGGGCAACAATGCGCTGCATACCACATTTTTTGGGTCAATATGGCCTCGTTTAGATGGCAAAATATTTGCCAAAAGCACTGTTCTAATTCCTCAGAATACCACATTTTGTGGTAAATATTGTCCAATCATAGACTAATTAGGCCAAAAAAGAATTCTACATTTACAACAAAACTGTGTAAATAGTTATTTTTTTACCCATATTTACTGCTCCTAACAAATGTCTTTTGGTGTATTTAATGTGATGTGATGGAGAGAGAGTCTAAAAATTTGGAAGTTTTTGGCAAACTTTAACCATCTAAACAAGGCCTAGTGTTGCCAGATTCATATTTACAATTACAAAATCAGAAGGCGCTCATTGAATTATTTCAGAATTAATGCATAACTAGTTCACAAATCACAAGTGTCAACAATTCTGTAGTTCAAAAGTGGATCTTATCTAACCAAAAAATTTTGGTGGTCTAGGAATACACGACCTAGAATTTCAAAATAAATATTTGTTGAGCAAGTGGTTATTTAGGTTGATTAATGAGGATGGGGCTTGGCAAAAAAAAACATTCTAAGAAGAAAATACTCGTCTAATAAAGCTATAACTCAGACTAGGGGATTCACATTTTTGGGCCAGACTTATGAAAGCAAAAGATGACTTACTTGCTTGTGACACTTTTAAGGTGCGCAATAGGGAGCAAGTTAGATTTGGGAAGGATGTGTGGCTTGGGGACAAACCCTTTAGTGAGGTTTACCCGGGCTTATTCAGAAATGTGGGGAGAAAAGATGACATGGTGACAAAAGTCCTAAGGACTACACCACTGAATGTGCCCTTTAGATGAGGTTTGGTTAATTCAAATTGCATCGCTTGATTTGATCCAGTGTCAAAATAAAGGTGTAAATGTTCACCTCACAAATGACAGAGATGTTTTTCGACGTTTGTAGAAAAGGCATGTTTATAGCCAGCTCCATGTGTAGATTCAACAAGACATTCTTCCCCACAAAAAGTCCTCTTTGGAAAATAAAGTACCAATGAAAATTAAAATTTTCCTTTTGGTATTTAAAAAAAGTGTATTACTTATAAAATGATAATTTAGCAAAAAGTGGAACCGACAAAGAGGTGTCAAATGTTGTTTTTTGTAATTCCGGTGAAACTATTCAACATTTGTTCTTTGATTGTCATTTTGCTAGCTTTGTTTGGAATACCGTGCATATCTCTTTTGGAATTCAACCACCTACTAGCTTTTCTAATATGTTTGATTCTTTGCTACATGGTATTATATCCAAAGCTTAGGAACCAAATTTTGCTAGGAGAGGGTGCAGGCAATTTGGTTGAATATAAATGATATGATATCAAACAAGGCCAAATCTAATAATTCTATGTAGGTAATTTTAAAGGCAACCTATTGGATTTGATAATGTTCCACGCTGCATAGGGAGGAGGAGCGACTTTTGTTCATGGAAAGCTGCACAAGATGTGAGACATTGCTCTTAACTATCTTCGCAAAATTTGGCTGGTGATTCGGATGGTAGAGGCTAGAACTCTATTTCGTTATCTAAAAAAATAATCTGCATGGAAACACAAGAAAAAAAACATAGTGGTTATCAATCGAATTATTACAAGAAATTCCCACTAAAAAAAAACTTTGGGTGGCTGTGGAAAACAAAAAATTCAAACCACACTTTAGTCTGATGATCGTAAAACAAACCATCCCCTGCATAATACAGCTGTGGATATTATCACTGTAAATTCAGTCTCTAGCCACGAAGAGTGTCAACTAAGGAAAACTGCAAACCTGTCGGCCCCATGCTGTTCCTGCTGCTACACAGCACTCATTATTCTTTTACAACAGTGCTGCACGAGTTTGTACCCAAAAAAAGGTGTCCTACAATGCCGTGTCCGATTCATAGCACTTAATCTGTTGATGAAACAAGAGCTACTTTTGAATGCTCAGCACTGTCCTGCTCGCAGAGCATCCACGAGAACGAACGCCTGCTAGATGCCATAGCTCATGTCGTACGGCTTGTCCACCATGGGCGACGGCGTGTTCATCCAGTAGGATTGCGACCTCATCTCCATCGCCGTGTCCGACGTGACGTTCTTGTCCTTGAGGTTCTTCCGGTCGAGGAACGCCGGCTTCATGGGCGCCGGGATGGACTGGTTGCACTTCATCGTCAGCATCAGCACGACGTCGGACATGGCCGGCCTGAGGTTCGGGTACGGCTGCACGCAGAGCAGCGCGATCTGGCACACCTGCTGGAACTCCTTCTCGTCGAACTCGTCGGCCTGCACCTTCGGGTCCACGAGCTCCAGGATCTTGGACTGCTCGTACAGCCGCCATGCCTGTAATGTGTTTCAGAGACCGAGAATGGTTGCTTCATCAGAATGACTCACTGTTCGCATACTATGGCTACAACTGGATTCAGGAAGAAGCATACATGTTCTGGGAGGTACTGCATCTCGTTCGGAAGCGACAGGTCCGTGTTCTTCCGGCTACTGACGATCTCGAGCACCAGAACGCCGAAACTGTAGGTGTCGGCTTTTACCGTTAGCTCCCCTCTGATGGCGTATTCAGGCGCAGTGTAACCCCTGAATGAAAGTAGATCATACATTACTGCATCGATTACATCACTGTGAGATTAAAAAGAAGTGGAATGAGTTGAGATGGCTTACAAAGTGCCGGCAAACGCAGTGCTGAGGTATGTCTGGTCCTCGGGGAAGAACCTGGCCAAGCCAAAGTCGCCGATCTTGGGCTGGAACTTGTCGTCCAGGAGGATGTTGCTGGCCTTGATGTCGCGGTGAACGATCCTCAGGTTTGACTCCTCATGAAGGTACTGCAAGCCTCTAGCAATGCCGATGATGATCTGGTGCCTGGTTTTCCAGTTCAGAAATGGCGAGCCATCACCTCCTGCAAAGTTGCTGACTGTTAGGAGCCCGACGAAGCAAGCATATCAGCAAATAGCTAACAGCGTGCTTACCAAACAGTATCTTGTCCAAGCTTTTGTTCTTCATGAACTCGTACACCAGTAGCCGCTGGGACCCCTCGGAGCAGCACCCCACCAGGCGCACGAGGTTCTTGTGCTGGATGCTCGTGATCATGTTCACTTCGACGAAGAACTCTGACTCGCCCTGCCCAGACTTGCCGACACTCAGCTGCTTCACTGCAACTTTCCTACCGTCGTCTAGTTTCCCCTGATGGACAACATTGCAAAAGGGACCATGTAAGAATCACAAGTCGCTGAGCTACACAAAACTACAAATGCAGTATACATTTTCATGTTTTCGTCATAGAAATTTACCAGATAAACGGGCCCAAAGCCTCCTCTGCCAAGCTGGTTTTTCTGGTTGAAGTCCCTAGTGGCCCTCTTCAGCGTAGCATAATCGAAGTAGGTGATCGTCCGGAGGTTTCCACTCATGTTGCTGCTGAAGTACTCAGGAACATCTGGTGTAATAATCAGAATTGGCCATGTGATTACTTAGCAAAGATGCTATATATGAATGAAAAGTATGTGCTGTTCCAGAGTGGAAGGCCATGGTTTTGTTTACCTGAACCAGGGCTTCTTGGCCGCAACAGCTTCCTCATGATGTCTGGTTTGAGAAACTTCCAGCAGATACCAAGCAGGATTATAACGACAATGACGAGAATGACGATGAAGACGAGGAAGACCGTCCGAGGCTCTGTAGATGCCATTGCTACTTCTTACTTCTGTGGTTCTGCCAAAGCCCAAATTACATGCACAGATGAGCAATCTCCGAATTTTATCAGCAACATGTCGAAAATGTTTTTTTGAGGATAATCAACAAATGAACCCCAGCAGTACCGAACTGAAGATTGTTTATAGAACGCACAACCGAGTTGCAAAGCCTGAAAGTCCCCCTCCCAATTCCTGGGATTAGTAATTCTCTGGAGAAAAACCAACTACTATCACCAAATGATGAAAAGGTCGAACTCAACGCATAGTAGTTGGTTAAGCATCGTCGAAGGATACAAAAACCCTCCAAAGCTAACGGAACGCGCTTGCCGGCACGACCTTGTCATGCATAATGCACTGCAGCAACCCTTTTCATTTCAGACTCAGTCAACGATCCAATGAAATACTAACTAGTATACCTTTGTCTAATAAAACCCCGGCAAATCTCTTGCCGCCTTTCAAAAAGAAAACACTTAATCATACTTACTTAATGAATGATCAACAAACCACTAAGGAAAACCCTCTCAACCGTACTGTAAATACAGTTTAATTAGGCAAAAAAAAAGAGAAAGAGAAACACCACACAGCGTGCTCCCGGGAAGCACACGGCGAACGAAATCGAATCACCATGAAGCGGGCTTCCATAGCTCCATGGCTAATGCGTACTCAAGCTTCACTACCGACGTGAACCAAACAAAAACAGTGTTGGCTTACATTGCAGTGGCCACGGGAAGGGCGACCTGCTGGTCAGTCGGCGGCGACGGTCACCGGACTCGTGACTCTTTCTCCTCGCGCTCTCGATCTGATCTCTCCCAGCCGGCCACTACCGCGCGCGCATCCCCGGCGTCGCGTCGCCAAGGCTCGGCGGCCACCGCCGGGCGTGCCGCGTGCGTCGATCGGCAACTCGTACCCCGCCCGACGACCCGTGTGGCGTGAGTCGTGAGGGAGGTTTCCAAAATGCCGAGACGACGACGACGACGACGGAGAGGGAGGTGGGAGGGGAGGTTTCCACAATGCCGAGACGACGGCATAGTTATCGGTTTCTCCGAGGAGATGATGTAGGCTGTTGTTGGCTGTAGCCCCGCTGCTCGCGTGGCGCATCCGGTCCGATCCGCCAACGCGTTGGCGGGCGCTGGCACTGCCGGCCGCGCGAGAGAGAGCCAAATGAGATAGCTTGCGCGCAAACCGGAACCAGCCTTGCCGCTGCCAATAGATTATCTATCGGGCGGGCAATTCCTGGCGACTGCGACGTGGTCAGGCTCGTTTCTAAAACTCTGGATTTTGGCGCTGAACACGTCGCAGTCGGCGCCGGGTGGATGGATTTTGCAGCTGGACCGGGCGGCGAACAGGCCGCTAGCTCCCCGCTGGAGTCAGCGCCCGGCGGGCGGCGGCTGGTCCGATCACCCGCGCGCGTGCGTGCGGCGTGCGCCCGTGCACGGGAGGGACGGGACGGCCCGGATTGGCTAGCCAGGCGGCCAGGCCCAGACGGATAGGCATGGGCTGAAATGGACTGCTTTTGCTGCCACGGCAGCAGCAGAGGTTGGGTCCGTGGAAGAGTACACACCAGTCACCACCGCAGGCCGCACTACAATTTGGCCCAGTTCTCACCACCAGTGTGCGGCTGGGCCGGCTGGCGGGACGCAACGTCTCCCTAACAGGGGCTATTTTGGGCTACTGTTATGAAGAGCTGTTTCAAAAATATTTGGGCCGTGCTCCGGCTGCATCCCTCAATCTGGAGCCCATATCTGCCGCTATGAATGACTGATTGTAGCCTCAAATGTCCGAAGAAGCACGCAAAAAAAACGGGACGGAGGGGAATCGCGCACAGAGTCCTCAGGTCCAAATCGAAAAGTATCAACAGCTACAGCTATTTGTACATCTAATCACCATTGACAGATCAAAGCATTCCAACTGGTGTAAACCATCTCACATCTAAAAACAGCTGAATGCACCGTGCCCTCGACCCATCGTTGACGTCGGAGTGGTCGTCCTCGTCTTTCAATGTCATTCTACCAACTTTGCTTTCGAGGCGAACAGAGTTGGCCTAACCGGATAACCCAAACTTGCCAAACCAGAGTTGCAAGCCCCAAAAGACGGGCGGTAAGGCAGCCCACCAACCCCCGAGGGAGAGATGCATACAGAGCCAGGCTAATGGATGGAGGTGCTCCTCGCCACTCAAGGCCTAACCACTTGTGGCTCAAAGGCAGGACAAAAAAAAAAAAATATAAGGTTTTTTTTTTTCTAGTTTAGGGGCGCTCAATTGGTAAAAATCAATCACGGTTTTTATGACACCACCTCGAGAAAATATCATCTATAGAAATCATCTCATGTCTTCCCATAATAAATGTTGCACTCTTCCTTATCCTTCCATCTCTTCCTCACCTCCCCCTTCGAGTCACCATACACGCGTGGGCTTCAAAGCTTGCTGCACAACGATTGAATGGCGAGCTTGGATGGTGTTGTAGGCATGAGCCGGCGGGTGGCGGGTGTGCGCACGTGGTGGCAACGCAAGGAGCATGGTGCCCCGGATCGATAGAGGAGAAGGGGACTCCCATCGGCGACGAGGACCACCGCAACCACCTCGATGAGTCCCCGAAGGGTGTCACTAGCTCTTCTTTGTCATCCTTGGGGAGGCGCAGCTGGCCGGGATGTGGAGTGGAAGTTGTTGCGGGCATCTCCTAGGGCACGAGGTTGACGGCGCGGCGTGGCCATGGGTGAGCACGGTTACGTGCTCATGACGTTTGGCGAGGACTCCCATGACGAGGAGCAATGTGACCACGACGAGGACAAGTGCACGGGTGCAAAGGGGTCTCAATCTGCCTCTTGTCGTCGCCCGCGGGTGTGTAGTACCAATGGGGAAGAATGTGCAATTGGGGTGGGGCATATTTTTATTGGATAGATGTAACTCTCCCTTTATCGAGGGAGATGGAGGAGATATTGGTCACCACCATAAAAATGGGATGGTAATAGAGAGCTATTAGAGTGTCGGTTTGGAGTTATCTCTCCCAATATGATTGGTTTTTGGAGACGAGAGAGAATAAGGAGAGTTATTGAAGATGCTCTGGAAAAAAAAAAAATCAGATTTTTCTTAGCCCAACGCAATATCACGTTTGAACAGGTGTGTTTAGAGATAGGAGAAACCAAACGTGCAACACCTTACACCTGTACTATGGTTAGAATTCCAAATCTAACCTCTCGATTCAATGCAATTAGCGATTCAAAGGACGGCGATCCGGCACTTTTCTGAGAACTAGGCAAATGTCACGTTGGTGGAAGGTCACGGTCTTGGACGGTGGATCGAGGGGTGACCAGGACTTCGCTTTGCTACATGTCTGATCGTTGGATGGGAGTCAAGGGATTTTCCACGACGTATCGTATTGCGATTGAATGGAAACCAGCCCCGCCAGTCAGCGAACAACTGCTCCAGCCAATCCCTCTAGACCTCTACAGCGGATTGAAAAAAAGATCTTTTCTCAAATACACAAAAAATCTGTGGGCTCGTGTTGGGAGGATAAATTTTACGATCGGCACTGCCTCCCTTGTCATTTCACACATGGTAATTACTCGCGTGCTAATTCACCTAGATGACACGCCCCCCGCCTCTATCCAAAGGTCGGCGATCTGCTTGATTTTGGTGAGGAATTGCGCTAGTAGCCGCTTGAGCACGGCGGAAGAATACCACGTTTCTCTTTTTTCCAAAGCTGCCATGCCTTCAGCACGAAGAAGGTGTCCGCGCCCTTCCTCTTCTCTGTGCCATCTTTGTCTCCACTTGCTCTCACCAGTCGAGGAAGGACCCCCACCCACCTGCGGAGTCGGCCTTGGGGAGCGTCGCCGCCGGGATGGTCCACCGTTGTGTTTGGAGGAGCAGGGAGGTGATGATGTGATCGATGGTCTCCGGTTCTTGATCACAAAGGTAGCACTTGGCGAGTGCAAGCCCATGGCGGTGCAGGTTGAAAAAATAAGGATAAAATTGAAAAGTTGATAAAACGAGAGTGAAATTACAGTAGGCTTTTAAAACAGAAAAATTGGCAGGTCAACATACAGAATAGAATACTTTCTTTGGAGAAATTATCAGAGAAGATTAGAATGCAATGACTGGCTCGAACAAATTTAAACAGTGCAACTTATAAAATTCTAAAGCATTAGCATTAGCCCTACATCAATTGATAAGGTTCAAGAACTGAACACATTCAAGTAGGATATCGTCCAACTTTTTTTTTTTTTTTCACGTTTGAATATAGCCCGTATTTAATTAAGAGGGCGCCAAATGGTCATAAGACCTACACAAATAAGTTCAAGTCGTGCGACTTTAAGCCATTGCGATCAACTAGAAACCTAGCTACTGGGAAATATTACAATCTGATATTACAAAAAGACATTACTTTGCGACCAAGAACCAACAACCATAGTCAAAGTGTTGTAGCCTAAATTGGACCAAAGTTCACCCTCTGTGATCACCGCGACGCCGAATTGCCGGAAGCGAAGAAGCTTCGCCGTTGAATACCCTTCTATTCCGCTCCTTCCACAACACCCGATTCAGATAAGCATCGATTCAAAGGACGGCGATCCGGTGGCCCGTCCCCAAACTTGTCAAATGTCCGTTGGTGGAAGGTCACCAAGGTCCTGGACCTTCATCTTCGAGGGGGTGAGGTCCTCCGCTCTGCTACATGTCTGATCGTTGGAACCAAACCTTTCTCGTGGTGACACATCCAACAAAGAGATTGGCACAAGTCTCCGGGGCTTGGCCCAACCCCAAGTCAGCGAAGTCTTGCAAGCCATGGCGCATCCGTCTTTACAGCGGATTGAAAAATACTCTTCCATGTAACACCAACCAAATGAAGAACTTCACTTTAGGGGCGCCTTGGTCTTCAACAACTGCTTCGGGCTCCTAGTAAAGATGAGGAGCCAAATTTTAAATTTTATAATAGAAGACACCCGTCATTTCACCATCCGGCGACCACTTCCAAACGAAACGATCCTAGATGACGGGTCTAGCACGACATCCTCCAAGATCCTCCATACTGGAGGTACTATAAAAGCATTTGCACCGCTTTGGCGCCAACAATGTCCCGTTTATCTTTTCGAAAGCTCCCATCTTTCAAGGATCGACGGTGTCCACGCCCTTCGAGATTGCCGCTTGCCAATTTAAGTGGTGCAAAGCTCCCACCGCGGAAGGACGCCCCGGCACATTTGGCGGTCCAAAGTTTGGCGTCGAGGCACCATCACCAACGACCACGGACATCTTTGGCGGTGATGATGTGGCGACCACTTCCTTCTCTCTTCTAGCCGATAGAGGAATCCAACATCTATCGGCTCGCGTGTCGTCGCAGCCACTCCCGGTGTAGATTGCGTGAACCCATATCGTCCAACTTGATGGCATTCACTACAGCAAAACTGGCTTTAGGTTCAACAATTGCGGGAGATGTTACCTACTTTGGGTATTTGTGTCAATCCGAATCATGATCTGGTGTCTCTCTTGGATGCGCTTAAACAGTTTGGAGCCATTAACTTCTAAAGGTTCTAGCATTAAGCCCTACATCAATTTATGAATTCATGTTCCCTTATATAAAAAAAAAAAGTAGGATATCGTAGATTCGTAACAGTGCAAGGAGAGATGAAAAAAAATGCGACTGAGTCGTTTTGTTTTGCTTTGCTTGTGCCAAATGAACATATTCAAACAAGATACTGGATTTACATAACAAATGAATGCCATACACCGACCAGATACCAACCATAATATTTGTGGAGGTGAAGGCTATATCTCTAAGTTTCTAATTTAGACCCAATTTTTAAAATGACACTCAAAATTACTAAAATACGATGTGAACCTACAAAAGCGAAAAATCATCTTGGAAATTCAGATGACTGTATGAACTCTTTCTCCAAGCTATATAGTCTAGTTCCTTCATTGCCTTTGCTTTGGTTCTGTGACTGGTGTTTAATAAGAGCAGTTTGACCTGTCCTTGAAACTCGACAATTTGAGTGGACATTTGAACCTAGCACATCTCCAAGCACTGTCTCAACTTGCCTCATCGTAGGCCTTTCTTCACCTTTTAAGTTTAAACATGCTTCGGCAAGCCTTGCAATAACCTCGGCATCTTTAGACCCTCCATCTTCAACAATCTGTGGATCTAGAATATCTGACAAGCGATAGTCTTTTATCATTGTCACAAAATGTGATGCCAAGCTTTTTCCTTCCGAGGAATGAGAGGAGAAAACATGTTTAACCCTTGTTAATAGTTCTGCTAAGATGACACCAAAGCTGTAAACATCACTCTTCTCAGTGAGTCGACTAGTGTAGTAGTATTCAGGATCAAGGTAACCGTGAGTTCCTTGGATTGCAGTAAGTATTCCTGTCTCATCTGTTGAAATTGATCTTGAAGCTCCAAAATCAGATACTTTTGCTGTCAAATTGTCAGTAAGCAATATATTTGCACATTTGATATCTCTATGGAACACAGATATGGAAGCAGCACCGTGTAGATATGCAATTGCCCTTGCAGTTTCTAGTGCAATCCTTAGTCTATCATTCCACGGCAAAGGGTTTTCATATTGTCCATGAAGATGGTAGGATAGGGTTCTATTTGATATGAACTCATAAACTAGTAAAGGAACTTCAGTCTCAAGACAACAACCAAAGAGCTTTACCACATTTCTGTGGTTGATTTGTGAAAGTATAACAACCTCATTAATAAACTGGTCAATTTCCCTTTGGACCACAATATTAGACTTCTTGATGGCAACGACACGTTGATCAGATAAGATACCTTTGTAGACTGTGCCATGACCTCCACCACCCAGGATGCGATTCTGGTCAAACTTGTTGGTTGCTTGCTCTAGTTCTTCGGAGCTAAAAATCTTCATCCTTTCAGCTATATCTTTATTTGAAGATATTAACTGTTGTAGAAGCAATCCCTGGTTTCTCTTGAAGAACTTTTGTCTTACAAGTTTTGCCCTTCTTTGCTTGAGTTTATTGATGATGTTGGCAACACCCAGAACAAAAAATAGTAGACCAAAACCAGCACTTATTGATATTATAGCAATTAATCCTGTAGAAAATAAACTCAAGGAGTCAAGGATTAATTTTTGTAAGCTAGATGCATGATTGTGATCAATTTGAAAATTTTCTAGTCACTCAAATGTGTAGAAAAAATGTTTCTTGGAATGTTTCTAAGAGCCTATTACTAGTCATCACTTGATTTACTTCTAAAGCATATTACATTCTTATCAAAAATGGACTTGTGTTTTTGCACTTAATTTGAGTTGTGTCACATGTTTAAACTTCACAATAACATCAGAGAAAACTAATTTGGAAAATGAAAAATATAGAAGTAGTGGTATCTAGAGATGAACTGCTCATGTATATGATGTACATGACAGGTCGTTCTCAAAACACTGAAGGAGAACCTTTGTTCAAAGTGAGTAGTATTTTATACCAGGATGGTTCCTGATGCTTTTCTTTGATGAGCATCGGTATGTTCCAGGCATATTGATGCAAGTTCCATGACATGGGTAAATATCTGGCAGCTGGCACTCGTCAATATCTGGAGAAGGGAGAAAAGAACAGAACCATAAAGATGAAGCATTTTCACATAATTTTGCTTCTGCAGCCTGAAACATAAGACAGAAGTGGCACCTACCTTGACATCCATCAGCAATATAGGGATTGCCGGCGTATCCGTGAGAACAGTTGCACCGTCTTCGATCGTAATTTCCATCGATAGTATAGGAGAAACTGTTTGAGCTTATGCATCTGAAGTCAGAAGATTGGGGTCCTATAGGCGACAACACGAACATGTCTGCATCGCGTATCAAATCCAACGACCACTCCAGCACCACCGGAACACTATCCACCATCACCGGAACATCACCGATTGGAAAAAACAGGTTGCTGAAGTTTCTCGCCATCTCGGCCTCGACTCTGCTGAACCAATCCTGATCAACTATGAAAGCTGCTCTATGGTAGTCGCCGGTCTCCCCTTCCAAATGCTTGACCTGGATGCCGTACGACGGGAGGTCGGCGCCGAGAGACGCGATGGATGTGCGGCAGCAGCCAATGCCCGAGCACGAGGAGGCATCGGGTGCGTTCACGCAGACGGCGGCGCAGACGCTGGTGTAGGTGACCATGGCGTTGTAGGGGATGAGCTTCGCCAGCACGTTGCACCCGAAGGCCACGAAGGAGTTGCGGGCGCTGGACACCATCAGGGGGCCATCGTACGGTCGCGTCGGAATAACGGACCATGAACCGTTGAACTCGGCGGCGTACTGTACCCACGAGATTTTCCTCTGGATGCGAACCGTGCAGTCTGGCAGGGAGATATCGAGCACCTCGTCCATGTCGTCCCCTTCCCCAAGCAGCAGCTTCGCCGGCTGCCGCGTCTCGTCGCAGGTGAGGTTGAAGCCTTGGTAGAAGCAGCCCCGGCCGATTCCGAACGGGTACGGAACTTGCACGCCGCCGCAGCTCTCCGGGCAACCAGGGGCGCTACCGGACCCGCCAGCGCTGTCGCCACGAGCTGAAGCGTGAGGGCTCCGACCGCGGCGATCGTCGTCGGCCGGCGAGACCATACGGCGACCGTCATCTCTCGGCTCTCTGCGCTTTACTACCGACTTCCGTTTGTCGAATGGACTACTTGAAATTTGAGATTGTGGTAGGATATTTATTGGTCTAATGTGAGCCAGCATGCAATTCGCAATTTCAAATCTAGCCAACGACTTTCACGTCGCCGGTGTTGACTGCCTCCCCTCACCTCGGCCTCTCCAGTGTCCACCTGTTCTTCATGGTAGCAACAGCAGTGGCACCGGCTGCCCAGTCGGAGACGTGCGGCAACATAACTGTTCCCTACCCCTACCATAGACACACCCGCCAAGCTATTTCCGCGAAGGATTCAGCCTCACATCATATGCGACGAGACGCCGGGCCAGCCAGTACCCAGTAGCCACCGAGGCTGCTCGCTCGTGGGCGGTGGGCGACGGCGCCGTGGAAGTCTTCGGCATCTGTCAAATGATGTGTGACAGCACTGCAATTTCCCGCTCACTACGTCACTTGCATAGTAGAGTGGTCATTTTTTTCTCTTACCTGGATGATTTCGCGAAGATGATGATGCTCGTCGATTTGACGATTTCCTCTGCCCCACCATCCCAGCTCGTCAAGCACTCCCTTGCAGAAACAAGAAGAGGCTGAGCGACGATCGATGCTTCTCTTCCGGCGAGCAATGATCGGATGGGTGTCGCTTCAGCTTCAGCTAGCTCCCGGTGGCAGCAGCACTGGCAATACTAGAGTTGTGTTGTGGTGTGCAATTGTTTTTCAGTGTCAAGCATACGTAAAAAATGAAGGGATGGGCTGAAGACAGATTGGAGATGGGCTAAAATCCAGATTTAAGATGGGTTAAAAATAAATTGAAAATGGAGTGAAAATGGCCCATGTTTGATTCTGGCCCTCTAATAAATGGGTTGGGATGATGATGTAACATTCCATGAGTCCACGGTGGGTGGTCTGTGCCTCGCCTTTCCCATGGTCCCACATATCCACCACACGGTCCCACCTCGCCAGTAACGCACGGCACGCCAGACCGAAACGCCCGGCCCGCCCGGAGAACCCAAAACCACCAGCGCATTTCAAAAAATCCTTCTCCACAGATCAAATCGAATCCAACGCTCTGCCTAGGGTTTCCTGCCCTTTCCCCTCCTCACCTCACCCCCCCGCCACCCACCCATGGCCGCCGCCGCCGCCGCCGCCGCAGACGCGCCTGCCGAGGCCGCCGCCATCGCGCGGCGCCTGGCGTCCTGCAACACCGGCACCCGGGAGCGAGCGATCCGCTACCTCCTCTCCGACTTCCTCCCCGCCTCATCGCCGCGCCTCTCCGCCACCGACCTCCTCAAGCTCTGGAAGGGCCTCTTCTTCTGCTTCTGGCACGCCGACAAGCCGCTCTACCAGAGCTCCGTCGCCACGCGCCTCGCATCCGCGGTCTCCGCCCCGCCGTCCCCGCCGACGGCGCCGCCTTCCTCGCCGCCTACCTCACCACGCTCCGCCGCGAGTGGGCCCACATCGACGTCCACCGCCTCGACAAGTTCTACCTCCTCAACCGCCGCTTCCTCCACCACGCCTTCCTGCTCCTCAGCGCCAATTCCTTCGCTCCCGACGTCACCTCGCAGATCGTGTCCGTCCTGTCGGATAAGGCCCTGCTCCCGGAAGCCGACAATGTCGCTGCCGGCACCTCCCGGGCCTCGGGTACCATGTCGCCGAGGCGTTCCTTGACGAGCTCCTGCCTGTGTTACCCGTCAGCATGGAGACGATGGGCGCCCTGCTGGCTCCGTTCTTCACTGTGTTGGAGAAGTCCACTGATCGGGTGATGGTGAGCAAGGTGAAGGCAGGCGTGTTTGAGAGGTTACTGGAGAGCGGCAGTCGGTTGCTTGAGACTGTGAAGAAAGGGGAGGAGGTGGAGAAGGGTAGCGCTGAGGAGAAGCTCGGGAAAAATTGGGTTGCTGTTTGGATTCAGCAAGAGGTTTCTGGATATTGGTGCAAAGGCAGAGACGGTGCAATCGAACCGGAAGGTGGTCTTTGGGTTGAGGGATGCATTTGTGAAGATTGAGAAGGGTTTGCAGCTATCTGGCCTTGAGATCTCTGCGCCAAAGTTTGAGGCTACTGAGGTGCAAATGCAGCCAAATGCGGGCGAGGAAAAGGCACAAAAAGAAGAAGAAAAAAGGCCAAGAAGGCTGCATTGGCTGAACATGAAATGGAGGAGGCCAAGGATTTGAAGCGTGAGAAGAAGGTAAAGAAGGACAAGAAGGAGAAGAAAGAAAGAAGAAAAAAAAAGGAAGGTGGAGGTTGTCGATGAAGGGAACACCACCGAGAAGAGTACTGATGCTCCTGTTGATGACCAACAGATCGGTGATGATACTGATGGCATTACATTTGATGAGACATTAAAGTCCAATCTTCAGAAGCAGTTTGAGATGGCTGCAGCAGAAGCTGGTATGCCCAAAGGGGGCAGCAGCTCAGGCGTTTTCACCAGTGACACCAGTTAGTGCTAAAGTGGCAACAAAGAGGAAGCGTTCAAAATCTGCTGATAAGCTGTCTGGAGCTTCTGACATGGATGATGGCAGCGAAGGTAATCTTCTTGCCCAGGATGGAGAGAAGAGTGGTAAGAGGGTGAGGTTCTCAATGAAGAATAATTTAGTTTGGAAACCTCACAATCCTTTGCCACCGCAGTGTTTGAGGTTGCCACCTTCGGCTACTCCAAGGGGAAGCGCACTAAAAAAGGGCGTTCAGCCAGGGCCCATAACACCGACGCCATTGAAGAAGGCTAAGCCAAAGGCAAAATCTGCAAAGAAGGTCTTGAAGAAGCAGCCTTCATCTGCTGTGAAGCGCTTGCGCAAGTTGCAGAGTTTCTCAGCATGAGCTTTTTGGTATATGACGCCATGATGGTCATATCTTTGTATCTTTTTGTTTTGGGTTATCATTTAGGTTAGTTTTATACTATGTTGACTTCGCTGTCAGTCATATTCGATGGATTGCTTAATGATTTGCGTTGTCAGTGTGCTTTTATGATAATCATGCGGTGATTGCAACAGTATACTGTAGTAGCTCCTGTTTTCTGGAGTGCTTGGTTTCCGAACAGACCCCCTTTTTTCTGAACTGCACATTCTTGCAGCCACGGTTGCAGGTTAGAATATTGTTTGATATGTTAATGTCACTGTTGGTACTCTGTTTAACTGGACGATCAATACAGGCATGCAGCCAGCTGAGCCATTGTTGCTTCTGTTTAGATTGTTCTGTTTTGATGTCTATTCTAGATTTTTGTGGTTATTTATGAAATTAGCTGAACTGTGGACAGAGACACACAAGTTGTAAAATTCTAATGCTATTGATTATGTTTTTAAACCTCCAATTTGTGGTAAATTGAATGTGACTTCATCCTGTAGTTCATCCCTCTGAGATGCAGACTTTTTTGTTGTCCTGATCTATGCTCTGGAAATGTCTAGCAGACAAGTACTAATGGTAAATTATAAGTTCATTCAAACTTGTTATTTTGTTCCGCTCTTCTAAGCCCAGGATGTGCAATATCCAAGTTGTTCAGTTTCAGCAAATAAGCTTTGCATTACAATTGGTCCTGAATTTGTATCTGCTGTGCAATTTAATTTACTTGTACTTGTGATGTTGTTTTCGGATCACCATGGCCATGTGCTGCTTGTATCTAAATTTCAAACATGTGTCAGAGTTTTGTTCAGAAACCTGAGCAGCCTTTTCTAGTAAACTAGTTACTATTTCTTCTGTGTCCTCCACTTCTCTAAACACGTCAGGCCCTGCAATGCATGGTCATATTGTATCTTCTTTTCTTCTGGTTTATCACTATTTAATTCTTGCCCAGTTTGTATGCTATATATGTTTGACTTCACTGCTGATCCATATTTCATGGATTGCTTAATGATTTTGTTGTACTTTGCTTTTATACAATAAGCATGTTGTGATTGCAATTCCAATGATAATGGTAGCAGATGTAGCTCTTAGTTTTCCTGGGGCCCTTGGCTTCCTGATTGACCCCCTTTGTGTCAAAAATTGTGCCAAACATCTTGCAACATCGTTGCAGGTTAGAATACTGTCTGATGTTTTGTAACTGTCTGTACTCTTCACTTCGGCGATCAATGCAGCCATTGTGGTTTCTGTCCAGATCGTTTTGTTTTGGGATGGATGCTCAAGATTGTGGTTAGTAATGAAATTTGCTGAAACCGTGGACAGTGAACAGACACGATTTGGAAAAATTTTTGTGGTCGGGCAATGGGCACCTGCGTAATGTTTTGGCCTCATCTCTGCAAGCTACTGCTAGTTCCAGATGCTCAGTGGCCCATCGTCATGATTAATTCCATCTAACACCACGGAGTCACAAGCGTGGCTGACTGATTCTTACACTTATACATCAGCAGTGAATTACTACGATCGTGATGATGGAATTATGGAATTGACCGTCATTATGAGTTCGACGGATCAGTCAAATTCACTGGAAGCTTGAGCAAGCTCCCGTTGGTTGGAACTGGAACTGCACCCATCAAAGATAGCTCGCGCTATTTTTAAGCCGTGCAAATAATCTCAGAGGGAAGCCCGGCACGCCCATTGCCAAGTTGCCAACTTCCATCCCATGCAATTCATCCTCTCCCGCGACCGCAAGCGATTCATCGGAACGCCGTCCATGATCGAGACAGGATGACGTCGCCGCTGGCACCTTCCCCGCCGGCGCGAGCGCGTCAGGTCATGCAGTCGCCGTCGCCGACGACGAAGGTGGCGCCACCAGCGCCGCCGCTGGTCGTGGACGTGGCCGTCATCATGGGCGTGCTCACGGCCGTGCTCCTGTCGTTCTTCCTCTTCCTCATCTACTCCAAGCACTGCAAGCAGCGCGACAACGGCGAGGGCGGCGGCGGTTTGGGCCTCGGGTTCGCGTCCTCCTCGTGCGACCGCTGCCACTCGGGGCTCAGCAGCTCCGCGGTGGGCGCGCTCCCGGCGGTCCGGTTCGGCGATGGCGACGCCGGTCGCGCCACCGAGTGCGCGGTGTGCCTGGGCGCCTTCGACGCCGCCGAGCTGCTCCGCGTCCTGCCAGCCTGCCGCCACGCCTTCCACGCCGAGTGCGTTGACACCTGGCTGCTGGCGCACTCCACGTGCCCCATCTGCCGCCGCCGCGTCACCAGGGGCCACGTGGACGAACCCGAGCCGGAGGACCCGGCGGCGGGGACGGTGCCCGGCCGGCGCTCGGCGGGCGACGCGGAGGTGCGGGTGGAGGTGGTGGTGCACCGCGCGTGGGACCAGGACCAGCGTTGGTCCACCGACGGCTTGGTGGGCCGGGTCGCGTACCTCGAGGCCGCCAGGCATCGGAGGGATGACCTCGGCGTCCTGGTGCTCACCGCCGACGGGTCACGCAGCACTCGCAGCGCCGCCGTCACGCCGCGGTCCTGCTAAGCTGCCTGCGCTCGTCTGCTGCTCCGAGGTCTATCGAGCTTCTGAATCCTAGGTAGCGGATGCTCGTTCATCGATCGATCGCGTGCGTGCATGTACATAGTTGGCGACACGTCGGTAGTACAGTGATAGCATGGTAAACTGTAATCTCAATGTGGTGTATTAGGTGGCTGAATAGATCAGAAAGTTACAAACCTTTTTCTTTTTTTTTTTTGGCCAGGAAATCTCTGGTGTTGATCCATTGTTTAAACAACAAACACCCTGAATAATCTCAGATGGTAAAATGGATGAAAGATTTTTTTTTTCCTTAAAAAAAACCTCTGCAAATGTGACTCCATTAACAAGATTTCGAGCTCTTGGAGAAATTAGTAGTCCTATAATTCTTGTAATCTAGGAGTAGCAATTTTCTGTAAAAACATTTGAGGTTATGAATTGTGAAATTGATTTTTTTTTCTTCTGTACTGTATTCCTGAACGACCGTTACAGATAAGGCCAGAAGTGGTGCTGTCTGAGCCTCGAAACGGTCGCCGATCACACACACAGTCACGCGCACCGCGGCGCGGCGAAGCGACTCCCCGCCATGGCCACCACCTCCGTCGCCGCCGCCTGCCCCCCACCCCTACCTCTTCTTCTCCCGCTGCCGGAACCCGAGCGCAACCTCCACCTCCAGAGCCTCGATTCGGGGCCGCCCATCCCTCGCCCATCCGGCCGGAAACCATGGCCACCACCTCCGTCCGCCGCCTCCTCTTCCGCCGCCGCCCTCCAACACCGGCGGCTCGAGGAGGGGCGAGTCGGGGCGCCGGCAGCTGTCGAAGCAGTCGTCGTGGGAAGCGAAGGACGCGGAGGGGACGACTACCTCTACCGCCTCGGGAAGGAGGCTGACAACCTGAACGTCACGGTCGGCGCTCGGTCCGGCATCGTCGACGACCTCTTCGTCGGAAACTTCCTCGGGAAAGACTGTACGTGCTCTGCAACTATGCAACAATAATCCGACGAAGCGTCAGTTACTAAATCTACATGCCTGCATTTGATAAGATCATAAGAGCAATACTTGCTTAGCTTTAGCAGTGTGCTATACTATGTAAACATATTGACGTGCTTGGGGAAAAAAATCAAGGGGACGAGTTAAAAGATTTTGATAGCCTGCGTGCTATGTGGTTGCAGCGGATATTGTGTTTGATTACCGGCAGAAGGCAACTAGGACATTTGAGTACCTGCAGGGGGATTACTACATCGCACCCGCCTTCCTCGTGAGTTACTTTTCGAGTTTTGGATTATGCTGTTTTTTCCCCTTGCAAGGAGCAATTATGCTGCTTTTTATTCAGTTTTATATTATCTTATATCTGATTGGCGAAGATTTGACGCTGCAGATTTATTTGGTTGCAGGATAAAGTTGGTAAGCACATTAATGTAGAAGGAACTCGGCAAATATTATTGTATTAAGGTATCAAATTTGAACAGTCAGTTATTTGGTATACAAGTGCTTCTTTCGATTTGCATTGGTCAATTTGCAGCTTTTACTTTTGCTCTTGCACTTGGCGTGGTAATTACTGGTTGTGCTTCTACTGAGAAATGTATTAAATGGGAGTGGTAAGCACAAGGCGGCGATCTTCTTTTATAAAAAAATGAAATATAAGCCAACCAAATCATTAGCCTGAATTTGTTTTTAGTCAAATACATAGACAATCTGAGGTCAGCCTGCAGATGAAATGTTAGTAACTATCATGCATATATAAATGAAATGAATGATTTTTTTCTGCTGAACATGATCATCTTTAATAATTGATTCTTGGTTTTGAGAGTGAGATGTTGCTGCACAGCACATACAAACACCTTAATTCGTCAGGAAATGGATATGGATATCTCTTGTATGATTAACATATTTCTTGTTCTTCTTCCCAGGTACACATACTAAAATCTAAAGGACTGTTTGTTGTTTGCAGCATGCCACATTGTAAAGAACTACATTGCACATCTTCTTAATAATATCAAGGTTCCCCTAATACTTGGTAGAGTAACCTAGTTCTTTGTTTCTGTAGTCTATTCTTGATACCTGTTAATGTAATTGACCCTGATAGATTGCACTATGCAGGGATCTGGGGTGGAAAAGGCCAAGGGAAAACATTCCAGACTGAACTTATATTTAGAGCAATGGGTGTGGAGCCCGTTATTATGTCTGCTGGCGAACTAGAATCTGAAAAAGCAGGTCAAGAATCACTTGAACTATATCCCTATGTGTTTTTATCATTATGCCATAATTTGCCCTGCTGTTCAAGTGCTTTTCACTTTGTTCTTTTTTTTCATGCTAATGTGAGCTTTATTCCAAACATTGAAAAAACTTGTTTCACTTCTTCTTTTCCTTTTGTATATACTTTCTTTTGAGTATTTGATTAGTTGGGAAACTGTGAACCATGAAATTTGGTTCTTGGTGCTTCTGTTAATCCCAGTTTCAAGTGGATAAAATTTGGTAGTGTTCAGAATTACCAATTTTAGGAATATGAGGGAGAAGGGTCTCTCCATATTATTTATGAAGGAAAATTAGTCACCATTATGTTTCACCAGATCTAAATGTGCAGAAATAGTACGAATTGGTTGTTTTGCTTTCACAACTTTTTATCAGATGCATGGTCTGAGAGTGCAGCTGCTTGTTGATTGCTCAGGTATTTCTGTGCTCTGTTTGCAGGTGAACCAGGGAGGCTAATACGTGATCGATACAGAACTGCCTCCCAAGTAATCCAAAACCAAGTAAGAAGGTGTTTGCAGCTACTCGATCTTAGATTTGAGCATTTCATATTTAAGTTTCTCTTTCTGAATAGTGAGCATTAAAGAGAATTTCTGTTTTGCAAACTTGCAAAGTTTAATCACAGAAGTTAATCATCTGCATACATGGGGGTATAGTTGTCTAATCATTTTAGGTAGGAAGATAGAATTGGTGTGTAATGTGATGGATGTATTAGCTTGAGCCTTGGGGCTGAATATATAGGGGGTACATGACTTGGAGGGCAAGGAGCCTCTTCTACAGATATGGTAGGATACGGGTACAATCCTAATCTACCTAATATAGAGATATCCCTAATATACTAACAATTTAGTTCCATATGAATTGGTAATAAAATTTTGACATGGTAAAACTGTTCCTGAATTACCAAAAGTTAGTGCTATTTTAGTCTTCCATATTCAGGGATTGTGTTCTACTCTTCTGAATACGACATCCAGTTCATAGTTGTTTTGCTCCTGGAGATTGTACCAAACAAAACATGCTGTCAGTTCTATTCATCAACTTTTTCACAAGAAGCCACCAGGTTTTCACAAGTTTTCCGGTGATACAGGGAAAATGAGTTGCTTGATGATCAACGATCTAGATGCTGGTGTTGGAAGATTTGGTGGGTTATTTTCTGTACATGTTTATTTTTCAATGCAATTGTGAATAGGGTTTGTCCATTTTACCATTTACATGCTATTTGGCAAGCTTTGTTTGCAAGGATGGAACCTCTTTTCTGTACATTTATAAATAATTTTCTTTTGGGCCAGGAATGTATAAAGTTTTTTAATCTTCTTTGAGTTGTTGTTCAAGAATATAGTTATTAGAATTAGAAAGAAACTTAGTGCTATATGTTTCTCTTGTTGCCAGGAAACACGCAGATGACAGTTAATAATCAAATAGCTGTCGGAACTTTGATGAATTTGGCAGATAATCCTAACAGGGTGAGCATCGGCCAGAAATGGAGAGAATCTGATGTTACAAACAGAGTGCCAATAATAGTTACTGGGAATGATTTTTCAACTCTATATGCGCCATTAATTCGTGATGGAAGAATGGAAAAATTCTACTGGTATGTTGTCCTATCTGGAGCAGTTCTGTACAACGATGGATCACCAACTGAACCTTCTGGACTGGCGTATTTTAATTTCCATTTAGCTTTTGTATAATTAGGTGTTTGCTTTCCTTCTTGGCATTCACATTTTATAGAGTACTAAAAGTGATATCTGAAGATAGGTGCTGTTTTTGTAAGGCATTTTTTCCTATTCCTTTAATATTCTACAATTTTGTTTTTTCTTGCTTACAACAGCTAGTAACAACCATTTTGTGCTCAACAGGCAGCCCACCCGTGAAGATATAATTAGTATTGTTCATGGCATGTATAGAAAGGATGGATTATCTGTTGAAGAAGTAGCAAGAGTTGTAGACTCATTTCCAAACCAAGGTACCTTATGATTTGGTGTCCACAATTATAGGTTCAGCCTTATATTTGAGTGAAATTAGTGTTTAGTGATCAGCAAATGCTTTATTTCTGTTAAAAATAATTGAGTTATCTAAGAGCCAGATAAAATATTGTACTGCTGAAGAATTGGGCTTAGAAATATTAGCCAAGCTCATAAGCAATCCACTTCATTGTTTGAAAATTTTTTATTCAAGAACTAAATGAACATTCTGCAGCTCTGGACTTCTATGGAGCTTTGAGATCCAGGACATATGATCAGGCTATCTTGGAGGTATCTTTTATACTTTATAAAGATTTTATTTAAAATTCATATGGTTGGTTGTAGAAAAAGTAGTTTTAGGATGTGCTTGTGCAACAATCTAATTCTATGCCTGTTAGTTTAGCGATGAATAACATATATGCTTGTGCATTTTTGTTTGTCAGATAAATTGTTTGCCATGGAAGTATATATAGCATCTGGGTCATGTTTGGCACGTAACTACAGACATTATTAATGCTAAATTCTGAAAATACAGATGTTGATCTGTGTCAGGGTATTCAGCATGGAAAGGGGCGCTTTTTTTTCCCCACCGTGGCTTCTGAAAATGCTGTTCAGATTCAGACATAGCCGAAGTAACATATCACTGTTTCCCTTGCACTGCAGTGGGTCGAAGAAATTGGTGGGCATGAACAGCTAACTGTAAAGCTTCTTAATCGAAAGAAAGGAGAGAAGCTTCCAACATTTATACCCCCAAAGGTATTCAGTATCGAAGCATATAGACTGCTACCCAGGCTCCAGTCAGGATAACAAGACGTTCAGACATTCACAAAACAAACTGACTAGCATGTCTCATGTCTGAAATGTCATGTTTTTTTGACTGGGTTAACTGATTAGACTGCTAATTTTTGCATCCGTTTTGAGAAACCAGTACCATGACTGACACCCTGATATCATTTTTTTTTTACTCCCAACCAGCCATCACTGGAAGCATTGATTGAGTCAGGGTACTCGCTGGTGAAGGAGCAAGAACTAATAATGAACTCAAAACTATCAAAGGAGTATATGAAGAACTTAGAGTAGTGATTTGATATACGAGGGTAACTTCTTGTTTCCAGTTTGGAGCAGTACACCATCCAATTTGTTCCAGTTGCATGTGCAGGTATATAGCAAGCAGTGTACAGAGCATCTGAAAGATGTATCCAATTTTTTTCTATATATGTATATGTATCTTAGATGCAGATAATCTATCCAAAATCGATACCAAAGATGCATGTTCTCCCAGTGATGTTGTTTAATTTGCGTCCGATCCAACATCCAACCACCAGAGTCGAACAGCTGCTTCGATTTCAGAAATCTCCCAGAAATCGTGGGATCAGATATGAACTGCTGAAAGAATGGATGCATATCAGCATTGTCCTTACTCTCATCATGGATTGTCAAAAGTCTCCGGTTTGACTTGGAAGACTTGTGAGCTGTTGCACAAAGTGGCCCTTGTATGTATCTGGAGCGGAAGCGTCCAAAGAGCATCGTCAATTCAACCCGTCGTCTTCTGCCTAAAATATCTGATGGAATTGGAAGAATCATACAATGCCATTTCACACAGTCTATACTTGCAGGATCGTACGGCTACATATCTTGTTTTTAAAACTGTTTTTTAACAACATGCCATGCTCCTACACGTGTGCAGGTTCACATTTTAATAGTAGAACTGCAATAAGAAACTCGCAGAGAAATCCTATACCTGACTTTTTGGCACATTAGGGAACGAACAATTCCGCTAACAAATTAGTCTTAAAAAATAATAAAAATAAATTTTTCCCTTGACATGAAAAAGATGTGGCAGTATATATCCTTCAGCATTTCTATGTTTTGCAGTAGTAGTAACTTTTGGATCCAGATATATAACATGGAAATAAATTAGTACTAATTAAGCTGGTGAAGATGGATATAGTTGGTTATAGCAAGGACGGGACCTTGTTGATCCAAATTAAAAGCTTTTCTTTGCTTGTGGGAAACCAATCCAACAAATACACGACGACTAAACTAGTTTATCCACCACGCAGGATTGCTTGCTTAATTAGCTTCATGAAGCCTTTTGATTTCCGTGGCAGAGACGAGGGGGCCAGGGGCGTATTAGGAATGGGCGCCTGGCGCAGGGCCCGAGGCAACGTGTAGGGTATCCAACAGGGGTTAGGTGGCAGGCGGCGTCTCCTTCCCTTTCTTCCTTGTACTTAAGCTCGCCGCTTCTGTTCACAGTCCATGTTCGATCTCCTCCTCCCTGCTTCGATTCTTCTTGTTCCCCCTTCTCTCTCTCAATCTGGCAAAGACGGACGGCCGACGACGACGACTGGTTGTCGGCGGCGCGGTGCACCCAGTGGAGGGCGGCGGCATCGATGGAGTGGTGGCAAAAGACGGTGGTGGTGCCGGTGAAACGCGCGTGGATCGTCGTCGCCGCCCGGCTGACGACGCGCCGCAAGAAAGACGGTAAGATCATCATCTATCGCCGCCGTTTATATTATCCGTTCATTCATTGACATTGATCTTATTAGCATCCGAATAAAGCTTTTTTTGTGTGTGTTTGTGAATGTAATCTCTCAGTCTGCATATATATGGCCGTCTGCTGCTTGATTGGTTTACTGATCTATTTCTTTTGTCTGGCGAACATTCAGTCCCTGATCCTGAACAATCCCTGACATATATAGCTAGTTCCTATCTGATTTCTAGCATCGTTTAGTTTAGAGCTAGCTGGTGAATCGTTTCAGACTTTCAGTAACAAAAAACTAAGATTAGAGTAACAATTGCAATGTGGAACAGACAGTCTAGAACGAAGACACCTATCGTCGTAACCGATTTTTCTCAGTTCTAACAGCTACAGTAGCTATAGCCACCAGTTTGGCAGTTTGTTTCTTTGATCGGCGTCAGATTAAACACGTGTCGCGCGTGCAGATTTGTATTAGCAGCAGATGACGAACTGACGACGGTCATCATGCGTGCACGCACCGCATAGAATGGTGATGGATATGCACATCATGGCATGGCATGAAATCGAGGCCTGCAGGCAGCATGCATGCGTGGCCGTGTCGTTTTGCTCCCGTGCAACAGGACAAATTAAAGCAGCAAGCGCGAGCTCTCATGCATGGAATTTTGCAGCTTTTTTTCTTCTTCTTTTTTTTCCGTGCACCAAAGTAGGTGGGAGTACACGTAGGATCCTTTTGTTTCGTTGGAGCGGCACGTGGCTGGATGTGGGGCGCATGCGGTTCTTGTTTTTCCGTTGCCGCACTAGGAGTACTGTCTGAAAGTCGTTTCCACTGGATTGTCCACACCAGCCACATCGGTGCGTGCGTGCGTGCATAATAAATTGGATATGTATGAAAAGTGCTATAAAAAAACACACCCGGAGGGAGTACACGTAGGATTTTTGTTTCGTTGGTCGGCACGTGGCTGGATGTGGGGGCGCATGCGGTGTTTATTGCCGCACTTACTAAAAAGTCGTGTCCACTATTTAACCAGCCACATCGGTGCAAAAATTGCTCTACAGATTTACTAAAGCATAATAAAGCAGCTCTGTTTTATACCAGTAAAAATAACAAAATATAAAGCCGGCATGCATCATGTACATTAGGAAACTAAAAAAATTAGAGATGAGCAGGGAGCAATCGGCAAAGAGTAACACACCTGCCACACAAACCAGCTGCTCCTGGCCTCCTGGGCCTGCACCGACGAACGAACTGAGAGCTTCTGGAGGCGATGCCGCCGTGGCATGCTGTAACATCACATTAGCTTCTTTATTTGACTCAACCACGCACGGCCAATTCATCCATGGCTCTCTTTCAGTAACTAAAGATCACAGCAAATCTGGCTTTGTCAGCAAGTCTTGTCCGTGCTCATTACAGCCCGTACACATGTCAATGTTGGACAACACTGATGGCTTCGACTGATTCAGTCAATTGATCATCGATTAGCCCCCAATCAGTTGGCATCAACGTCACACCCATGCCATGCATAGTTTAATCACTACGTGAGTCGCTTTCTCATGGGAGCTGCGTGGCGCGTACGCCAAATAATGTACACATTCAGGTGTATACTGTAGTATATGGCACTCCATCACCAACCCATCTTCCTGCTCGACAGATAATATCTTACAGGGGGAATCCTTCTAGAAGACTGGACAAGTTTTCACTAACTAGTTTGACAGGATATACACATAATGTAAGAAGACTGGACAAGGCCTTTTCACTAACTAAAAACTGTTTTTAGACAGGATATACGCATAATGTAACATTGCAAGTTAAGCATGACGAGTTTTCGGCCGTGGTAGTAGCTTCTGAATTATTTACCTTTTCAAGGAAACGCGAGCTGCAGCAGGGGAACCAAAATCTGGAACCAAAATTTGAAACACACCCTGAAACAACGACCTGTTGAACGCTTGTTGTCCCGACCCCCGTGACTAGTCACCAGTCCTATCCCTGACTCCCATCGAGGCTGTTGCTGTTGCTGGTCAACTGCGAGGCCACGAGCAGTGAGCAGTTGCTCAAGTGAACAACTGGAGGCAACCAAGAAGTGAACAACAACGTGCCAGCAGCCGCGCGCAACCAAGAAGTGAACAACAACGTGCCAGCAGCCGCGCCATGGCATCCATCTCTCAGGCAGTCGCAGGAACGCATGGCCTGCCTGCACTGCCACTGCCACTGCCACTGCCAGAAGCATCTATCGCATCTTTCGTTCCCCGTCACATTCACACAGAAGAGGATTAGCTAGTGTACAACAGCTGATGATACTGCATGTGCTTGTGCTAACGAAACTAACCCTTGTGTTTGCACACATTCAGACGGCGGCCACAGCGTGCTGGTGAAGCTCCACGACGACGTCCAAACGTGCGCGTACGAGGACGTGCAGGTGATGTGGGAGATGCTGCAGCGGGCCGAGACGGAGCGACTGGCGCGAGAGCCCTTGCCCAAGGGCGCCCGCGCGCTCGTCTGGCTCCGCCGCCACCACAAGATGGACCCGCGCCGGCACTGCTGAGGACGAGACCCTGCAGCTGATGCTTCCTTTCCATGCTTCCTTTCCTTCGGCCTTCAGCTTCGCTTGCCGGCTCACCTGTGCAGCCTTGCCCTGTGATGAGAATATGAGATCTGTGGGTGTGAGTCACTCTGCTTCTGTGTAAATATTACAGGCTACAACTCTGCTGTGTCTTTCGTTTGCTTTGCCCGGATGTAAATATTCACAGTTTCATCTTTCGTGAAAGAGAAGAGAGAAAGAGAGAGATCATAGTACCAGTTTTGTACTTTGCTCGGTGCCGCAACCATCCACCTCGTGGGAAACAGTTCGATTTCTCAAGGAATTTGGCGAGAGCTTCTCATGTCCAAGCAGAGCCAGAGAAGTATCCCAGCAAGCAGACCCAAGATCAAAAAAATGTCGATACCAAAATACGTCCTTGTCAAGGGCGACACCTGACAACCCATCTCATCTTTCATACAAGAACCTGCCATTTAACCTGCAAAGCACAAGCCAAACTTTAGTAATCAATGTATACGATTCAGTACATATTAATGAAACAGCAATGAATTTTAGGGATGAACAAGATCTTACCTGTAGAAGTTGAGGCTGATGATCTGAATTTTGGTTCAAACTTTGATAGTTGGACTGATAGCCTGGGTGCCTGACCGACACACAAAAGTTCTTGTTACCACTAGAAGTTGAGGCAGATGATCTGAATTTTGGTTCGAACTTGGAGACTTGACTGATAGCCTGGGTGCCTGACTGACACACCAAAGTCCTTGTTACCACTAGAAGTTCTGGCAGATGATCTGAATTTTGGTTCAGACTTGGACACTTGGACTGCTAGCCTGGGTGCCTGATTGCATTCAGTGGTGGGAAGGTACGGCTCAATGCATGTTGCCTACTGATTTTACTGAAACCCAGCAAATTTGGCTCATGTAAAGTTTAATCATATGACACAGTTACACATTCAAAAACAGTCGTCCATTGACAACAGAAAATTGCAAACAAATCACTCCTCATGACAATACAGTATCACAGTGGCCAACTTACTGATTTGCACACCATAGATTTATGACTAGGTTTGACGGTTATGGCATACATACCCTACCTCGGTAATTGATGATCTTATAGATATGTAGCTGAAGACAGACATTGACATGAGCAGCAAGGTTTGTTCCTTTGCTTCGAGGCTAACTGCTACCTGTCTGAAAAGACAACACTGCTAGTAAATAATAAGTGTTTATTTATAGTTTAAAATTGCATGTAGGGTGTCTCAAAAGAAATATCCTGCAGAAAGTTAATACAGTACTGTAACAGAAGTACATCAAAGCCAGGTACTTTTTCAGAGAGGAAAAAGATGAGGGGTCTTCCAGGTATAATTAGTCAACAATGTCCCAGCAGCAAACAAAGTATTATGTAAAGCAATCTTAAATACCAAAATCTATGGTTTTGCATAGTATAGATATTTAAAGTATCAAAGTATCCAGTCCTGTTTGTCTTGCTGAACAGGATGTATTGGACTGCCAGCGAGCCTCTTTGCTGCAGACATAAAATGCAGAGAACATTCAGAATTCAGATAGTCAGCATCCAGGATTCTCTGATCCTCTCCACTCCAACATCAATAAGTGCACTAGCTCAGATACAAGATACTTGCGATATATAATAGTATAATAACAAATGAAAATGCTTTTGACAGCCTTAAATGACACCGGAGACATAATATCGAAATTGTTCAAATGCAAAATAAAAGCTGGACAACAGAAAGGACGAACTAACAAAATTTTTGAACGGGGATCGATCTGTTTCTGACAACATGTTGAGATCACAGAACACAGTGTGATCACCAATGCATCTCCTTTTTTTCACTTGTCTTGAGTATAATAAACACCAAAAAGTGTATGCGGGCAACAACCTAATCCCGAAGACAGACACTCGTGCACATCAAGGTACAAAGGTAGAGATCTAACATATAATCTCATAGCACAGTTACAAAAGAATTAAATGAAATTAACATTCGAGATCCCTGAAATTAGTACTGAAGATACCTAGAAAAATTTTGCAATCAATAATGTACATCCTGACCTAGAAACTTACAGAACATTTTCCTATAAGTTACAAGACAGCACTTGTATTTTGCTGCCCCCAGTCCCTTATGCCAGATTGTTACATAGAAGTTGGGACTTTTGGATGAACACTATCCACCTGGTAAGTGCTAATGAGGCCTAAGCTGCATGGCCAGAAGATGTTTTCCTTTATTTGGGCATGATTTCTCAGGAAAAAAGAATGTCTTTCTTTCAATACAACTCTGACGGCTGAAGGCGGAATCAGAATTCTGCCTTGACCCCACATGTGCATATTCTGTGTCGTGCCTGCAATCTTGCCACTTCCAGCTCAAATGTACATCGGATGGGCACCAAGAAGCACATTGGTACAAAACTTCAATGTCAAGTAAAAAAGCACCATCTGTCAGTCATTTTCCTCTGAAGAACATAGACATATCTTCTCCAGAAGGACTGGCCAGTTCTCCCCGAGATGTTGAGGGTTTAGCTGCATGGCTACCTTAAAATCATTGATGGAGATCAATTGGTTACTTCCGATCTCATTTGTGGCTCCTGATGGCCCACTGGCCGATTGCATGTGAACATGGTTTGGCAGCCAGACACCATTAACCTGCTTTCCATAAGCTTGCTGGTTGTGTGGTGGTGTCCCTTTCCTTGCATCCCTCTGAACACTACCTCCTACTAACTCAACAGATGACCTAATCAGGTTTTTCATGTACTTATCCAGAGCAATATTCAGAAGCTCAGCACTATCCATTGTGACACCAGCTAAACCCAGTGTTTCTGCTGTTTTCTCCATCCGTCTATGCAGCAGCTCAGTGTTGAACAGCCCACCATGGTCAAGACAGCTGTTAAAGTGATCCTCACCTGCAACAATTGGTGGAGGTGGAAATTTCCTTGCACCGCCCACACTTGCTGAACAAAATGGAAGTCCTAGTGGAGCTCGTACAGGACTTCTCAATATTTCTGCAGACTGGTCTGCAGTGCTGCTCATACTTCTTCTCTGCAAAAGCATATTATTGGGTGGCAACTGTTCCACGCGTGGATGCTTTGCCAGTGGCTCTACAGGTTCATGTTGCTGAAAATGCACTCTCTTCAACTCAAGTGGATTTAGAGTACCATTCTGCAGAGATCCAGAAGCACCATGAGTAACTTGGTTGTGATTGACAGCAGCCGTCACCCTACAAGTTGGACCCATGTTATTCATACTGCCTTTCAAAGTATGATCGTGTGCTGTGGCCACAGGCCTCAATCCCTGAACCTGTAACAACCTGGCATCACCATTGCAAGCCTTCAACACTTCCGCAGCCTGAGAAACCTTCTTTCCTGATGCCGCTACAGGCCTCCCTGCATCCAACAGAGGAGGCGGGCACCTTCCCTGGGAGGCATTGTAGAGAATTGCACGGATTAGCCGGTTGTGCAGCTGGAGGTTCTCCCGCCCCAGGGTCTGCAGGCACAGCTTTTCAAAGTCCTGCCTGCCGAGCCTCTCCGATAAGTAGCCATTCAAGTAGCCAAAATATCGCCCGAGCGATCCGGACCAAGCCTCTTCTCCATCTGAGCCTTGAGCTCCCTGAGATCGATACGGCCATTCTGCTGCTGCTGTTGCTGCTGCGGTTGGGGAGCTGATGGCTGCTGCTGCTGTGGTGCAGCCACTGGCCATGCCTCCTCCCTCACTGTGTCCATGCAGTTACCACCTCAGCAAACCCCCAATATCAGACCCGGAGTAGAGAAACCAACGAATTGGGGATAGCACGCCACACCCAGCTAGGATCAAACCATTAGGGCTTGCGCCGCTTCCTGCAGAGCGTGAGCCCGTACCCCAATTCCCAGCTCGCCGGCCATGGAGGGGATCTCATCTCCGCTGGCGCCGCACCAACCGCCGCGAGATCAAGGAGCCGCCCAGGGCAGTCCCGAATCGAGCATAGAGGCCGCGGGCCTGGCGAGCCAATTGGATTACCCGCCCAAACCCTAGAGCAATGGAGGCATGATCCCCGGCCTCGCCGAGCTCCGGCGAGCTCGTACCTGCTGGATCTCCGGCGAGGGAGACGACGCGCCCGGCGGAACCGAATCGAATCCGAGAAACAGCAGGAATTGAGCTGGCTGACCTCCGGGAGGGAGCAATTGGGGTTGGCGGGCGGGAGCGGGACGGGGACCAGCCGAAGACGAATTGCCCTCGCTGCTCACCGGCGGGCGGGGCGGGCGGGCTGCTCTCTCGGCGGCGTTGCTCGGGCGCGTGGCGAGGCGGCTGCCTGCTGCTGCTGCTTCGTGGGTTGGGATGGGCTCTCTCCGCTCGTGTCTGCTTTGCTCCTTGCTTCTTCGTGTTCGTCTCAGGCTTGGGCTCTCCCTTCTTTTTCTTTTTTTTTTCTTTTCCTCTCCGAGGGTTTTTTCTCGGCCGTTGAATCGGATTTGATCGCGCAGGAGTGCCCAGAAGAGAAGAGGAGGTCAGCAGGCTGGAGGGGAGGATCTCTGCTCCGCGTCAGCCAAGAGGGCTTTGGCTTTGGCTTCCCGGCCTGTCTCTGCCTTCCTTTGATTGCCACTGTATACTTGCTAGCAAACGTGCTGGAATGTTGCAAGTACTTGCAACAAATAACATGTAAAGTGAACCTAGTATCTTGTTAGATTTAATTGAACTTGACATAATTTATGTTTAAGTTAAATCCTAAGGCTGAGACACGTAATAAATGGTAGCTGTAATAAAGGATCAAATTCTTAATAAACTAGGCTATTTGGATTTTGATTTGAGTTTGACATTCCACCACCACTATCCAAAGATTACATATAAATCTATCTCAAGTTCATAGGGATGGAAGATGGAAATGGAATCTATAACTTAATATGTGTCTATAAACTATGATTGTTAAAACGAATTCAATTCTGATGATCCAGAACGGGGCCTTACAGAAAGTTGAATGGAAATTAAACTTAAATAAATTTATAGATATTGTTTATGTTTCGTGTGAGGTTAAAAGAATGATAGTCTAGCCACACTTGTATACCATGGTAGTGTTTCCAAAAGAGTGAAATATTTTGGTTCCTGGTGCTCGCATATTTTAGCTTGATTTTCGATTTACCGGCGTTTTGTTAATTATTGTCGGCGACCATAGCCTAAGCCCTCAAAAAGAATCTCCAGAATCTTGTATTTTTCCAAACTATGCGATAGTTTTTTATTTACCTATATTTAATGTGTGTTTATGGGTGAGTGTGCGTGATGTGAGTGTCTGTATTGTTGAGTTCAATTTTCAAAAAGTGAACCACACCTGTATACCAAGTTGCAGGCTTGCAACATGTATTGGACTTGGATTTGGCTAGTCAGACCAAGGGTGGTGCGACACCTTTGAAAATTTTAACTCTAAACTAAGTGGACCGAGAGACATGGGTGAGAGTAAGAGATGATGGACACAGAGAGACATGGGCTTTTTATTTGGCTTTATTATATAACGAAACAAATAGCAAAACACTGATATTACTATTTGTTAAAAATAGTTTCATGTAAGATACACTACTACAGTTTTTCTTTTTAATTTTTTTCAAAGAACTTTCAACCAAAAACTTATTAATCCATTGATTAGCTATTTTTTAGACAGACTTTTGCATGTTGTTAGTCCTATCAGTCCAACGAATTGGCACTCTCCCTATATGCTGTCAGACAATTAACCATACTGGTGACAAATTATAATTACGGTGACAAATTAAACCAATCCGATAAGCTGAAGGGCCAAACAAACGGCTCCTCATCACCAGTCCAAATGTCCAATACACAAATACAAAAATGGCCATAGAGCACCATAACCAAAGATAATATGTTAGCCCAATAACGAGCAAGTCTTCGATATGTATTTACCTGATAATCATAGGGAAGTAAATGCACACGTGACTGATCATATGTAGAAAAGATTTAAAACGAGAAGACTTGAGAAGTTTAACAATCATATGAAGGTAAATGCACCTGTATGCGAAAAAAAATTGATAGAAGTTTTTGTAATGCATCTACAAAAGTTACAGAGAGCGGAACATTTACACACCACATGTGTCCATTTCCACACCATCTCTGTTTTCTAGGTCCAGTATAAAACTTAATATATGTCTCAAGACAAAAGAATTGATCAAATATAAAGAGGAATTTTCTTTTATTTTACAACACCCATAGAAGATGTTTCTTGCTTCAAGCATCCCTATACAGGGTATAAACACTGACTTGTCCATTGTGCCACATATGCCACATAGATCCTAAAAAGGTAAAAAAAAAGAAACCAATTTACCAATTTCACATTCCTTGGTTCGGATATGTATTCCGATTAGAAAACACCAAAGATTTGAATAGAATGGAAGAAACATGGGGGCAGTCCTTGTTGCCATCATCTCTTATGCATACGATACAATGTTCTACCTGCATCATTGGAAACATATCGGTGTGAATCAAATACAATAATTAAGATTTTACAACAAATGTGGTTCATGATATTTGATATCGATAGTTTTAGACAAACAGAACAATTTGTGCATTAGCTTAATCTCCCTCGGTGTGGTTGCCACTTTAACAGTCATTCTGTATGATGGGAAGTAAAGTGTCTATGATGATCCTTGATTTGGGGTAGAATTGAGGGATTAGGGGTGGATTAGAGGGGAGGAATGGCTGCCCTAGGGCTGGTCACACAAGGCAGGATTAGGGGGTACATTAGAGGGGATAAACGGCTGCCCTAGGGTTGGTAGCACCTAGAGAGAGGGAGGGGACGGCACAGGGTGGGCAGCATGGCTGTTAGTGGCTGGAAGAATGGAGAGGGTAGAAAGGACTAGAGTTTTCCCTATATTATTCTTGGGAATACCAATTAACCAACCTGACTCAACTTGGCTTACATTTAATCCTATCTTCCTAATCCTAGATCTAGATGGGTTTTGCGCTGCACTACTAGTACTATTGGCCCGTCTTGGGCCCAACACCTCAGTTGCCTACCAGGGCTATTTAGGCCCATGACAGTGTCCTTGCACAGTTACACCATGACCTCATTATCTGCTATAATTCTTGGCAATCGACTTCATATGTTGATCAACAAATATGAAAACTTGGTTTTCTTAGATGTTAGGACATGACTGAGAATGATCATATTTGTGTTGCTCGCACATGTTCTAACACAGGACATGTACAAGAAATGTATTTGACCTATCATATTTCACTAGACAAAACTCCAATAGAATATGAAGTGTGCATAGTACTACGGATGATTTTACTTGATTCAATCGACAGACTTCATAAAGTGCATCAACTAGTTCTATAAATGTTACCTGCGCAAAAATACTCAACCACTAGCTGATTGAGTCCTCCGGGACAGTAGAATCCTGAATCACACGGTCAGGGTCTAGCTGACCACTGTAATAACTAGATGGCACAGCAGAAAGTTCCAGCTTTCCAGTCCACTCCTCACCAGGCTTCAGAGTGACAGGCTTTTCAATAGCAGCGGCCTCCACACATACCATTCGTTTATATTCATCATCCCCAAAATCTGACATAGCCTTTGCTTTCTTATCCCAGGGGTTCCAAACAACTGTAATGAAGAATATATGAAACCTCATTAACTTCATTCTTGAATTGTTTCAATGATAATAATCTATTGCAGTAGCAAGCAAAAGAAAGATGAGCATTCACAAGACCAGCATCAGGAAGGCCTCCTTTCCTCACAACAAATGTTCTTTTCTTCTCATGATCAATAATGGCAATTTTTGACGGTGTGCCCAGATATATTCTGTCCAGCTGCAAAATTGCATATGTTTTCTTGAGTAATAATGAGAAAGAGAGTTGATAAAGGATAAATGAAATGCTTTGTCGACGCACTTCGGATTCAAAAACAATTGCATCGCCTTGTTCAGTGAAACGGGCTCTATCTTGTAAGTTGTCTAGGTAATCCAGAGTTTCCAAACCTTCTACTCGCACCTCACTGAAATATTAGCATGGAGTCATGTAAACACTTCTGTACTTAAGAACACTAATTACAAAGTTAAGGATAATTATGGTTGAATACCAGAGTTTGGTCAAACGAATTGACATTGGGCAAGATTATTTCAAAACCTATGCTGGCAAATTGAATATTTCAAAGATGATGACCATGATTTGAACCAACGTACCTGATATCAGAAATCTTGAAGTATGTGTGGTATGCAAAAGTGAAAGAGAATGACTTCCCATCTGCATTAGTGTTTCTTATACGTGAAGTTAGCATCAAATCACCACCAGGACTAAAAGCGCAACCCTCAGGCGGTATTCAAAACTGCAATATAATATATATGTAAACATACAAATGGCAATGCTTGCCTTCTAACGCAACAAAATTACTAAGAAATATAACAAAGATAAGCCTTTCTGGCATCATACAGTAGCATTAAATCAATACGAGCAAGTGACAATAAGCTCACCTATGCGGCCAGATCTTCAAATCCTCTTCAGTAGGTTTGAGGATCAAGTCCACATAAGCTGTATTGGAGGTTGGCACTGGAAATGGTGGAGGATCATCATCAACAGTCCATGTTCTATTCCTTGCAAATCCATGTTGTTCCAGGTTCCCAAAGTTTGAAAACTACATAAGTGGAATTAAGATTTACATAGAAGATATAGAGAAGCCAGAAGCCATAAGTAGAATTAAGATTTACATAGAAGAAGATAATGGCATACCTGTGGAAAGCAGATTGGTATTCCTCCACGTATAGCTTTTGGAGGCTTGAAAATAGCCTGATATAATAGCAATAGAAACACACTCAAACGTCTAGCAATCAAGACAAATGCAACTCCTACTCCAGTTGCTCCCCCCTCCCAAAACCAAAGATTAAACTACTATTGAATGTCAAGAAGCACAAAAGAGCACTAGTAAAAGTTCAGAGTATTTTCACAACATCTGCCAATAATGATAAGAGAGAACGGTGTACGCAAAGTACTAACAGTGAAGGTTTGTGTTTGTGTAGATATTCTTTCACTTACTGAATTAAACAGTCAACCATTAGTCCGTAACTCAAGATAGAACTTGATGGCTACAGAAATTATTTCACCTAGATATGAACTAAACAAGTGGTAGACTGCATCTCACAATGTCTATGTTTTTGTTAGCATGCATGTAACAATCCTAAAAAGTTCATTACAAGGAAAATACTGTACTGCTTTTGGGATGGACAAAACAGCTGCAGAGCAAGAATTTCAGGCAAAGGACAGACTGTAGACTGGATCAAATCAAGCAAATAAAGGACATATACAGTCACACAGTGATGACATTTTAATTCTGATAGTTCAATAAATCAAACCCCTCAAAAGTGTTCACTATAATTGATATACTGCTGAAAGATTAGAAAGGACAGAAAAATAATAGCACCTTATTGCTAACAAAAAGTAACTCATCTCCATGCTCATCTTTCCATGATGTCACATGCCCACCATACAAGTACACCTACAAGCAATGAATTATATCATTATTGAAAGATCAACTGTTTGCAGACTTGTAGTAGGTGTCAAGGAAAAAATCATAGAAAGAGATCAGAAGAGCATATACAGGATACAAAAAAGAAAAACAAACAATTTCATGTGAACTTTGTATAATTCTGTTTCAGTGTTGTTCTTTCCCATGACTATGTACTGGAAACCATGTTGCTAATTGTTTGGACAAATAATAGAGCCCACGGTAACAACTTTTTTGATAGCCCAAGTTCAAATGAATATAATATAATCTCTGTGTAACTATATGAGGTTATTACGATCGACTTAGCATTTGAGTTTCTAATAGCAAAACCTTATGCAATACCATTTGACATCTATAGTTGTTTGGTTACTTAGCCCCATATAGCTTCTTATTATTCATTTGAAGTTTTGACTCGCCAAATATAGAACGACTGTGCTTGTAAGTTAACATAGTCAACCAGATGGTGCAAGTAAAAGCAAGTCAAGTGACCTTTGTAATTAATAAAAGTAAACAATTGGCATGAAAGTAATAAATGACAATTTTCAGCAATGCTGGGTGCCTGGTACAATAATTGAAATAGGCAAGTATCCCCACGAGCTCCCCTGTCCAACCTCTTAGATTCAAAACTAAGGTTTATGCAACACAAATCACCTTCCAACAGTCCACCTATCCAACATCCTATATTTAGTGGCATTCGCAACTGCCCTCCCTCTCCCTCATTAAACTTTGGGGTGACTGTTGTCCACCCTGCATGTTATGTGAGTAGGGGAACTGTATGAGAGGCGTTTTTTTTTGTTAGTATGCATCCTATATGAGGGTATAAGGGAATTAAGTTTAGGAGGAATCTTGGAGATGCTCTTAAACCAAATACCACAAATAGGTAGTGCAGTAGTGCACCCTGAACAAGCTTGTCCTCTACCCATGATCTTAAGTTATCTTATAGCATTCTCACCAATGCTCTGCATGTTGATTTCATAATCGTCAATATGCTTAAGCAGAAACTGTGTCATAGCATAGAAACAGCCCAAATGAACGCCCAGCTATTCAACATCAATGCTAATTGCCAAGCATGTCAAAGCAAGAAAAAAGAAGAATGAAGCTTGAGATTTCAAACAGTGTGGAAGGTGCTCGAATAATCAAACTAAATTCTCCATGGAATTGCTTTGATATATCCAAACTTTATGTCACTGTGAAAACCACTCCATTCCTGATTCCTATGAACCCAAGCATACAGAGGAATGGCATCTGTGATGGCCCCTCACCATTGAACGACACATTTGAACATTCCCTTCAACAAAGAAATGTTCCACAGCTCTAGCAGTTAGACGAAGGATCAATCAACAACCCTCTTATCCTTTACAGGTTACACAGCTTACCTCCTAATCCAATCCTCAATGAAACCATGTCTGCCACGTCCCCAGCTCCCCAGGCTGTGCACTTGTATATTTGTGTGGAAACAATTGCTGGGTAATGGTGGTCACTGGTCAGAGTGGCTTAGCCCACCCAAGTGGAGAACACTCATTGACTCCCTGTGATTCAGAGCCATTGGCTACTTGCAGTACAAGGGAATCTTAGCCCCGTGTGAAGGAATCATAGAAACACCATGACGGATCACATTAGCCACTTGTTCCCTTGTTGTGTGAATCTCGGATCGCCATTGCTACAGTTTGTGGGAAGACAAAGGATAAAAACTGAATCCATAGAACAGGCTTGGACTCGGATCAGCACACTTGCTGGCCTGGTACACCATATCAGTCTGTCACTCACAGCCTCACAGGAGCCGCAGAGCTTTGGTACGACGAAGCCAATCTGATCTAGCATGGAGACCCGGTGACGGACGGAGTACTAGTAGCACCAACTACCCACTACTACGCGACTGGAGCAGCAACCGCACCATGGCAAGCGCAACGGATCTGCAGCCGGAACACGACCTAGCAGGGAGTGGCAGGCGGGTAGTACGATACGAACCTCTGCGGAGCTGCCCCGGACCTCGCGGAGCACGACCTTGTCGAGGTCGTTGACGCCCTTGCAGTGCCTGACGGGCGCCGCCGCCTCCTGCTTACTCTCCTCGCCCGCCGGCGGCGACGACGCCGAGGCCGACATGGTGGTGTCCTTCCGCCGGAGCCGGTCCGAGCAGCAGCGCACGCCGAGGCCGAGCGGAGCAGAGCAGAAGAAGCTGGAGCCTGGAGGGAGGAAACGCAAGTGTGGAGAGAGGCAGGCAGATGGGCTCTGCTGGGTGATTTGGGGAATTTTCGTACAGCGCCCCCTGTGCGTGCGTGTGCTGCTGGGCTCTTTTTCCGATCGCGATCTGCTGCACTGCACGCACCTTGGCTGCTGGCGGGCGGGCGTCCTGGCACTTTTAGAGTGCGTGTGGGTGCGTGTTCTTGCTCGCTTTTGCTTTGCTTCATTCAGCTGGGGCGGGCGGGCGGCGGATGAGCCACGGAATATGGATATGCATATGCCGCTGCCTTTGCTGGTACGTTCTGATAGATGTGCTTCGCTTTCACTGATGAAAAAGGTCATTCCGCTCCATCCAAATTCCAGAACCAAAAGGAAAGGCAGCGTTCCACTTGCTTCGGTGTCTGTACATTTTTGGTGTTTTTGCACGGTATGCAATGCAAGCCACTAGTACTCCTTTGTTAAGGGGCAGGCATATTCTGAGAAGTACCGGAATACATACAGACGTGGTGACGCAACAACGTTGGGATTGGGATTGGGATTGGATGGAAACACTTCGCTGCTTTTATCATCCAAAAATAAAGTTGCACATCTTGCTTCCTAATAGTCAATAGTTTTTTATGATACTTACTAGATAAATAACATTACATTGATTATAAAAGACAAAATTATTTCTATAAATCTAGGTTGACATTTTGAAAGTGGGATGTGTATTGTTTTTAACGGATAGGGGGCAGCGCCATCGGATATGCTGGAAATGTAGATGGGTCTGGACTCTGGACTGTGACAAAAGATGCCACACTATGTGGACTGGATTTGCTTTGACAAGAGTACACAAGCCAGATAGAAACAAGGTAAATATAAACGGCAATTTTGTCTCCCAGTTGTGAAAGGAAGTACAATTAAGACAGACATAGACCACTCATTTTCCTGTGTCTTTTGTAAATAAATGAATAATAAGTAGATAAAGGGATTGAATAGGCCACTAGTTTTGACCCAAAAAGTGTACTCCCTCCGTTTCAGAATAGCAGTCGTTTTAGGCCCCTGGGTGAGTACCAAGAACGATGGCTAATGACCTGTGTACCCCTACTTTATTTCTGCATGCGTCTGCTCCTGTCACCGGCTGCTGCTCTCTCAGTTGCCTCCTCCAGCTTGTTTTCTATTTTTTATTCGTGGTAGTGGGTGACAAGGGACGTAGGAACTGATGGATGGTGTACGGATGTAGAGGGGGACCAGGCTACGGAGCTCTAAAACGACTTCCTTTCTGATAAAAATTTTGAATCCCAAACGACTACTATTACGAGATGGAGGGAGTACGTTCGCTTCCAGACACCATCATGGTTGATGGCGATGATCCTGAGGAAACTGTCGACTATATACTAATCCTAATCCTATAATCCTAAATCTGTCAACTTGCGCCATCAAATCACTATCCTACTAGTAGCTGGCTTGTGCTAATTGTTATCCGATGTTTTTTTTTTTTTTTTTTTGACAACATATCCGATGATCCTTGTATATCAGCAAGCAGGATAATAAAATGGATAAAGATGGGAGCTTGGGCTGAGATCTCGAGTCCCATCACAGGATCCAGGCCGACGCGACGGCCATTGTCCAAGGCGTGACGTAGCCCTCAGACTCGACACTCGCGCCGGCCAATACGCCAGGGACCGGATGATGCTGCGTGCTCGACCTCGCCCCGGATCCGATTCCAATCGTCGCGACACCGATGCCGACCACACTGGGCTGAGCCTGAGCGGCTGGCAGCCCCGCCCCGCCGCACCTGACTGCAGATATGCGTGGTGGCCGGTGACTCGCGTCGCGTCGCGTCGCTGGTGCGCGCGGTCAGAGCCGTGGGAATCCATCGGTCCGCGCGCTGCAGCCGCCCATCCGGCACCCGCCGCCGCCCACCTTGTGTGAGCGTGAATCCTACGTGACGGCGGCGATGTTGACCAAGCTCTCTGATTCTCTCGGGGAAGGGCCCATTTTCTTTTCTTTTCTTTCTTTTTTTTTTTTTTTTTTTGAGAGGGGGTTTCGGGCAGGGGCTGTTCGACGCATCGTCGCACTTCCCTAGCCCACCAAAGCTGAGATAGCTCGGTGATCCGCGGCCTAGAGGGAAAATGCCTCTCGTCTCCTCCAACCATTATCCACTGAGTTCCTTACCAATCGCTGTACCAGTATTATAAATCAATAATCTTCCTTATTCCATCCATTCCAAATTATAACTGTTCTGACCCAAGTTTAAGGTATTGTCTTATTTCTGTGCGTGCATCCTTTTGTCTTACGGACTGCACGCTCGTGCGTCGTTGATCGAGCATCCAAGGGACAAGCTTCTGCTGTTTTAGGCCAACGCAGGCAGGCACTGAGGCACCTCGTCCACTCGTTTCGCCTCTCTACAACCTGTCGCTAACCATTCTTATTCTTAGGCACCGGTCTATCTCTCTCTCTCGGCGGCCTCCCTGCGGCGGCGAGCTGCTCTAACTCCGGCGGCGGCTGCGCTCGCGCTCCACCACGTGACCTCCTCTCCTTCCCCTCCCCTCCCCTCCCCGACGCGCACGCGGTGCCCGCGGCCCAACGCGCCATGGATCCTGTGGATCTGGCAGCGGCCATGGCCAGGTAGGCCATGGATCCTGTGGATCCGGCGGCAGCCACCGCGCCATGGATCCTGTGCATTCAGGCTACAGTCGCGCGTGCGACTCATGGGAGAATCCTTCTGGCTACGCACAGGCAGGCCGGGGCCCCCTCCAGTGGCAATCCCCTCCGATGGTGCAGGCAGCCTCCACTGCGCATCGCCGACTCCTGCTCGCGTGCCCTCCGCGGATCAGGCACCACTTTGCTACATTGTCATGTGAGCATATTAGTACAGTTGGGTTTACGTGCAGCCCACTTTGCCTTATTTTCAGATTGCTGTGATCAATTGGTTCTTCTAATTTAGTTTTAGTTAGTCAGTCTGTGCATGTATGTGTGTATCAAGCCTTGCTGTAGTTCAGAAAGTTTAGAGTTCTCTCTGCTGTAGTTCAGTTCAATGTAGGTATTGCATCAAGCCTGTATCAGGTTCTGGGCTGCTACTTTCTTCCCTGTTTTGCTCTTTGTTTTTTTTCTTCTGAAGAAAATGGATTGATAGCCGTAGGTATTCGTGGTCGGCCACAGCTTCAGTTCCATGGTTAACCAACCCACCACAACAATTGGGAAACCCTTCAAATTTCCTACTCACTACCCTCTCCTCACTGAGGTTGCAGTATGTCGACAACTGCATCCCAACAGTCAAAGTGCCTGATACATGCATGGTCTCCTCTGTGCAATTTTTGTTTTTGCAGTTGTTTAGCAACAAGTATTCACCCTGTGTCTTGTCCTTTTCAAGCAATAGTGAACTTTAGTTAAAGCAATCATTAGCTCATCATTGAGTAGTAGTTACTCTATTCTTAGATCGATCAAATTATGTACTATTGCTTTTTTAGTACACATGCTGATTATAGCTATTGCACAACAGCTCCCTCTTTTCGGAATTGTCTAAGAATAATTTTAATTGGGATGAACGATTAAGTGTTAAACACCATATTTGGGGGAGATATAAAAGCTGTTTTTATAGTTCTGGTACTGTTTAGAGGAATGCTTGTAAATTGAAGCTAGCATATTTCCAAGTTGTAATATGACCACTATAGCAGCTTCAGATAACATTTGCATGCACCTCAACACAACATTGTAACTTTTTCCTTTTGTATGTTCTGAACATACATAGTGCTCTAGCCTTAACTGTATTTTGTATCTTATTTCAGTCAAACTGAGGCTAGCAGCGATTCATACATAATGCTTCTCATAAGTCATGTCTTATGGTTTTGCAATGGCCCTCTTGTTTCTGTTTTGCCGTTCATTAGTGCGTTTACTACTGCAGTTTGCTGCAAAGAAGCTTGATAGAAGGCTTTTACATCTGGGTGCAGAACTAGTTCTAGAGGTTGGTCTGGGAGATGACCAACACCTTCAGGGTATGATTTTAAGAACCATATACTTTTTTGAGAATGCATGAATTGCCAATATAGTTGTTATGATTAGCACACCACATTTCAACTAAATTGCTTTTTTTTTTTAACTATTTAGGCGGTCCTCCGTCTCCCTCCTCTCGCGTCACTCCACGTACATGATCCGCCCCTGCCTCACCTGCCTTGCTCACTTTTCACTGCTCGCTTTGCTTTTTGTCATCTGTTGACCGTGCATTGTAGCTAGCGGCCTAGGGCTGCTCTGGTGTGGTGTCTTCAGTTCAAAATTTCAAGCAAGCGTTTTGTGGTGTGACTACTTGGAGTAGCTTGCATGGGCCTTCCTTGGCTTAGATTTGATCTTCCTAATTTTTGTGGAATCCAAGGCTGTTATGTGCTTTTAGTCTAATAATAGAAAGCACGATTCATTTCAGTTACAACAGAAGCGTTGAATGCATTCAGCTCTACTTGCACTGCACATACATGACTCTGGCTTTGGCTATTGGCTTCAACATGGTGTTGATTTGCTGTTTGTTTGGTCAACCATGCTTGCTCTACCTTGTTTAGAGAAAATCAAAATCCTCCCCACGCAATGCGGACTTCACAACCTCATGGGATTCTTTTCTGGTCACTGACCGGCGAGAGGACCAGTCTACATACTTCTATTATTTGTAGCATGTTTACATGTTCTCCAGATCTGTTGAGTTTCATTGCATATGGTTTCATTGCATGCACATTCATTCCTTGCCCCCTATCACCCTCTACATTGTCTTCATTCTTTTTCAAGTGGAAAGTGAATACTTATTTTGGGGCAAGTGTCTTTTGAAAAAACATCCCCCCCCCCTTACTAGACAATGGGTTTTTGGGGCAAGTCTATTTTGAAATGCATGCCCATTTAAATGCATGCCCCCTTCTATTTTGAAATGCATGCCCATTTAAATGCATGCCCCTACTAGGCAATGGGTTTTTGGGGCAAGTGTCTTTTTAAAATGCATGCCCCCCTAGGCAATGTGTTTTTTGGCAAGTGTCTTTTAAAATGCATGCCCCCTACTAGGCAATATGTTTTTGGCAAGTGTCCTTTAAAATGCATGCCCCCTATCAGGCAATGTGTTTTTAGCAAGTGTCCTTTAAAATGCATGCCCCCTACTAGCCAATGGTTTTTGGGGCAAGTGTCCTTTAAAATGCATGCTCCCTACTAGGCAAATGTGTTTTTGGCAAGTGTCTTTTTAAAATGCATGCCCCCTACTAGGCAATATGTTTTACGGCAAGTGTCCTTTAAAATGCATGCCCCCGTACTAGGCAATGTGTTTTTTCCTAAGAAAATGCTGCTTCTTGTGCTTTTCTCGGATGCCTGCTTTCTCTATTGATTGATTGCCCCCGTTCTTATCTGTAGGTCAAAGAAATTCCATCCTCAGCTAGGCCTCTATTAGGCATCATAAGCAACATTTTGGCACTGCATAGCTTAGCGTTGTTTTTTTTTTCGGGTCTCTGTGGCGGGGCCCGTCCAAATTGTTTTTCCAGGGATGATTTTTACATTCCAAAACTTCTACTTTTGAGCCAATGAAATTTCACTTTCATCTTCCATTAAAACATTCATGTGTATGCTTTTGCAGGTAACAACACATCTGTGATTTCTTCTGTTACTTCGGGTGTCATTCACACATCTTCGTATCACATCAAGTATGTTTGGTTTCCTTTTCTTTACTAATCATTGAAGGTTCATACTTATTACTGCACAAAATCCACAACCTATGTTTCATTTGTTGAAATTGTTGCTGCATAAAATTGTGTTACTGTCTAATCAAGTACATCTTTTATTTGCCTACATCGGATTACTAAATTGCTAGGCTGTAATCAATAAACTGCTTAGTTTGAACTACAAAAATGCTACTGCATGCTATACTGAGCATGTACAAGTTTGGATCTAACATAGGTTAGAGGCACAGTTTTGGAGTTGGACACATAATTGCCACCGTATTACAAATAATTTGCATGACTAATGATGTTAAGTTGCTTAACAAACAATATTAAATTTCTTAACCTTTTCAGTTTAATTGCTTAACCAATGGTAAATCCAACTGGTCGAGCAAAAGCAGAGGAGAGAACCCATTTTGGAACAGTCATGGTCATTTCTAGCTTAGATTTCCCTTTTTTTTTTTTGCCTTTTCCCATTGGTCCAACCTGATCGCATTACTATTCAGCTTATTTGTAGTGTTCTAGTTTTTCAATGCAAGAGCTTTGTGGGAGAAATGAAAGTTGTGTTCTATTTTCTTGTGCAGGAGAAACCTTTAAAATGGATATGGGATCAAATATACAGAGACAACCATGTCCAGCAGCAAGCAGGTTGTATGGTGCATCTGCTGGGCAGTAGCAATATCCTTTTAAGGTGAGAGGACAACAGCTTGGGGGTGGTGGGTGCAGAATTTCAAAAGTTGCTTGTTATCTTCAAATTTAGACTCCTCAAGAGATCGTCTTATCCTCTTTATCTCAGAAATTGTATAAATGTATGCTCCTATATGATGGCATGTAGGCAGCTTAGTCAAACTGATTAGGCAATAATAGTTTACTGGATTAGGCAAAAAATACCACAATGTTATGCAATTTTTTCTTTCACTAACATGCTGTGGTGTGTCTCATGTTATATCTAACATATGATCATATCAGTTTTTGTTTTCTTTTATATGAATGTGACATCCATAATAGTATAAGAGTAGCCTAAACTGAATATCTGTTTTATTTGTAGGTGTCAGGCAATCAAGCTTATGATCAGATCCTTTTTTCTCCCTTTTTCCTGTAACCATGTGCGGCAGAGGAAGATAAGCAGTAAAGGGGACCCAGAACTCAATTGTTGTTGATAGGCAGTAGGAATATGCTTTGAGCAGTACCTTTGTTTCTTTTTTTGTTGACTGAATTGCTTTCATGCAAAAAACAACTCGATTGTACATGCAAATCCAACTGAAATGCTTGTCAGTTATGTCACATCTCAGAATAGATGATGCAAAACAATTGACATTTTGGAAGCATGAATATGTTTGGTATATTGATAACTTGCACAAATGTACTATGAATGTTTTTTCTGCAATTTTGGGTTGTATGGTGTGCAAATCGGCCATCCATACTATGCTCAAATGGTGGCGGTTTGCACTCTAGGGAAGCCGGCCGGCACCTCTGTCAGCTGGATATGGGGTTGCAGCAAATTAGTACTGGTTTGCACTCCTGCAGCAATTCTCTATTAAATGGTGTGCTAAAGGGATGCAAGCAGGCTGGTTAGCGGGGCAGCCGGAGGGGCCTGTGCGGATAGAAATTTAAAATAGTATGGTCAGTCGGTGCTGTGCGGGTGGGAGTGGAAACTTGATCGGGGCTATCTATTT